>JAWNKY010003574.1:0-41205 GCA_035041765.1 Drosophila algonquin
AAGGGATATAATAAGTGAAGATTTTAAATGAAAAAGTAAGGCGTATATTCATTTATTTTCTTTTGCTTTTATTTAATATTATAATTATGTACATATGTCAGTTTTGGGGATCCCTGAGGCTCGTTCGGTAACTTCAATTGCATCGCCACTGAAATAATATGGATTAATTTATAATGTTTTTATTTAGTTTTTTGACTTGTAGAGACTTACTTTCCATGTTCTTCCTGGATGAGCCCGTCCCCATTGTGTTCCGTATTTTGTTGATTTATTAAGAAAAAAATTTATTATAAATTTAAATATTAAGAAAAATAAAATACTATTAATTTGGTCGCAATTACATAAGAAAGGAAAGATCGAAATTCCAAAAACATGTTCAATTTCTAAAAGAATTGTTTAAACAAAAAGCAATGCTCTCTGTAGATCACCGGTGTTCTGTGCATTTATTCCTACAACAAAAACAAAACACGTGCCAAAATATGTACCTGCTTGACTCAGGCCTCGCATATAAGGGTTGCTTTTCTGTTTTTGTTGTTAGACTGCTTTAAATTTAAATTTCGGGCCCACCGCAGATCATGCATTCACATTATATTTCTTTATTCTTCTTTTAATCCATACTATACATATTAGTCGGAGCATAAGGACACAAAAATTAAAGAGCATAAAAGAAGAATAAATAAATGGAATGTGAATGCAACGATACATTGAACTCAGTTTTTTCACAATTTCACAAATTTAACATTATATAAAACTGATATTTTCATTATTTACCACGCGTACATCACATTTTGTTTATTTAAACAATGCACTTACCTGGTAGTAATAAATAATATAGATATTTTTCACTAAATCACTGCATTTTCGCTTCCAACTATTTCCACAGAATTGTAACAATGTAACGTCATAGCGAATGCATGGCGAACAAAGCAAGAATGCTTTGCCGATGCAGGCGCAAAATAGACCAAAAGAAAAAGAAACCAAATTCTCTTATACTTCGCACGATCGGCAGTGCTGATATATTACGATCGCGCGGAAAAGAAGGAAACAGAGAGAAAATAAGACATTGTCGTTGACATTCGTCATCGTTCATGGCTGGTACTGCAGGGTTCAGATAGATGTGTTATATATATTGGGATTGGTATCTAGATTTTAAGAATATATGTATGTTCGGATATAAGATGTGCAAGGATATGGGGTTGGGATGTATATGTGCAAAAAATGCAGTTGTGATATATATGTAGATACGTAAAGGATGTGTAGGTTCGGATTTATACATATGTTCAAGAATGTGCAGTTATATTTATATGTTCATATGTCACGGAACTTTTAATCGGATAGAAACTAATTCACGGCACTTACGCAGGTGTTGGATGATTGCGATTTGTTGGAGCGATCCGCCTATGCTTTGCTGGATTGAACTTCGCCTTATTTTAGCAAAGATCCGGCTCAAAGGACCAATATTTGTAGGGGGCGGGCCGTGCACTCTGAAGATAGCTGTTATACTGTGCGTTACAGGTATTCACAGCCATACGCAGACAGTGTGACTCTTCGTAGCATTTCTTATTTCCTCTCTTTTCTTCTCTACCTGCAATCTGAAGATAGCTGTTATACTGTGCGTTACAGTATTCACAGTCATACGCGGACAGTGTGACTCCCGTAGCATCTCCACACTGTGCGTTACAGTGCTTCGCCTTATGCATTTGAGGGACTGGAGTTTTTCATTACTCCTTCTTTTCCTGATGTCGACTCCGCACTGTGCGTTACAGTTCCTTGCCGTTGCAACCTTTCTCTTTTTGTTTCTGTTATTACTACCTATATCTACTAACACTCTCATGCTGAGCTTCCGCCCTGGGCGTTACAGGACCCAGCCCTATGTATGTGAGTAATTTAGGATTTCCTTACTCTATTCACTATTTCACTAATATTTAATATTTTTGCGGCCCTTTTTCGGGCCTCATCAGCGCCCTTCATTTTTTGGTGTCGGCCCTGTCTTTTTGTCATACCCGTATACGTGTATGGGCTCGACGTAAAGCCCCCTGGCTTACCGAACGATCGACCCAACGTCTATCCAACCGCAACGCAACCGCTCGATGCGCCGATCGCCTCTCGCCGAACAACGTTCCGAACGCCGCTACGATCGCTCGTACGCCGAACCATCCACCCCTGCCGGGTGTTCAAGTCGACGTCGAACCAACCGCAATTGCAACCGCTTGATCTGTTGCCCGTCGCAGCAAACTTTTTTGTGGCACCCCTTTTTTCTCGCTCCCCCTTGGCATTTTATTTTTGTTACTAATTCTTTTCCATATTTTTTCCAAATATTTTGACTGAAGTAATCTGGCCTTTTGGCACGTTATTTTGCACTTTATTCTTTTCCATATTATTTCCAATGATTTCGACTGAGCTAATTTTGCCCATTTTCGTCGTTAACTTCTTATAGGCTTTTTACACTTGGTGCGTTACCTATCGATTTCTGAAAAGACTCAGAGAAGCAGAACTGGCGGTTACATTACAGCGTCTTTGCGTTTTTGGAAGAGGAAAACAAATTTTGTGTTCGAAAATCAGCGACATATGACGGAAAAAGAGTTCATTCTTCTAATTGCGGTGGCGCCAAGTGATGAGAATCTTATGAAGTTCATGGAAGTGTCTGAGTTATCCTCAGAAACGTTGCAATTCGTCTTGCAGCTGCAACATCCTCCTCCCGTTTGGACCCTTGTAAGTAAAGAGCAGATAATGTTCTCTCTTTTCAATTATATAATGTATTCTAAATTGCAATAGCCACGATATGGTTCATTTTGGGAGGAAGATGTTGTGGACAACTTCGATGCCTCTTTTAAGGAATATTTCCGCATGGACAGGAATACTTTCAACATTCTTGTTGGACTGTTGCCCAATCTCAACTCTTGACTGATAATCCCTCTGGAGAAGAGAATAGATATAGCATAGTCCTTTATTGCCTAGGATCGTCTGCGGAATATCATACGGTAGGGAGTCTATTTGGTGTACCAAGAGGGCCATTGTCTGCCGCATATTACTGGAGTTTTGTCGCGAGGTAGTTGCTCAACTTGCTGACAAGTATCTGCCAGCACACTTTCTTACCCAGAGAAGATCACGGAAACAGTGACCGGATTCAAAAACATGGGATTTGAAGCAAAAAATTTGAAATCAATCATATTGTTGAATCGCTTAATTTATTAATAAAATTAGTTAAAACAATTTGTTCTAATCATTATATGTATTTTTTCCCCTTTTTACTCAGCTACAAATTTTACGCGCAACATTTAAATTTTAATATGCTGTTTTTTGTTGTTATTAGTGGTGATAGTTCCGCTAAAAGGCAGAAAAATGCTGATATGCGCAAAGAAAAACCAAAACCAATATAACGCTACTTTTTGCTACCACTAGGGTCCTATGATAAACCTTTGTAAAAAAAACTGCGTTTCTGGGAGACGCAAAGAATTAAGACGCAGCCTCAGTGTAAACGGCACATCATACTATGTAGCAAATTGGTAAGGTAGCGACATTTTCAATATAATATCGTGTAATATAAATTATCGATAGTGTGTTTAATTTGACAATTTTATTCGTTTATCTTGCGTATATTTTCGGGCTTATAAGTTTTGTTTGATTCAGTTCAAACGAAGTAATTAGCATAACTTAGTATACAAAAAAAAACCAACAAGAGAATTCTTGTAATCAATTTGCAATTACAAATATCCACTGAAAATTTACCGAGAGTGTATAGAAAAAATTTCGGCTTCACACCTACAATCATACGTGTTACGTGTACATATGTGTACGTATGTGTTTTCATATATTATTTGTTGATGTTACCTACTGGGTGAATTTCTGTTTAATTTATTTCTGTAATAATTCCAGTAAAAGCGAAATTAGCATCAATATAATTTTAAAATCAAGTTTCAATAGTATACATATTAGGTATTCAACAATATTTTGAAGTTTATTGAATGGTTTGCGTTTCAAAAATAGTTGTGACATACATTTATATTAACACGCATTTGGCTGCATTCTCTTTATGTACATACCTATGTATGTAAATACACACACCTATACATGGTTGATGGTCAATATTTTACTTTATACCCAAATACTATAAAAAAAATAGAGCATAACATACATTTTTACGTAGATTTATAGGCTTTACTAAAAATTAAGCTGTTGGGGAAAAAATATATAATTAGCTCTTTACATGCATATGCCTTTACCTATATATAAGAAAAAAGTTGCAGAAGTTAGTATTCCCCTTTGACAAGGCTCAATGCTTGTATAAAACATGTACTGTACTCTTAATACAAAATACATACAGTCATTTATTTTTCAACATTCACATCAGTGAATATTTTTTTGTATGAAGTTTCATAATAAGATTCAAAATTCTTGATGTACCAAAATACAAAATTGAAACACCAGAAGTTACCTTTTAAGGCTAGTAGATTAACTTTTAAGTTTAATATTTGGTTGTGGCACGCGATTTTTAATAATATCAGGGCAGCTGCGACCAATAGAACCCCCCAGTTTGTCAGAAATAGACGGATCAGTGGATTTAACTATCATTCTTAAAATCATCTCCTTTTTTTTGGACGAATAGCCACCAATCCTTTTCTTTATGATCCTCAAAACGAGGTCTATGAATTTGGGTGACTGAAGACTATTCTATCAGGTTAACTTTGCCTTCCAGGAACCATTCCTTAGTCAGCATTTAGAAGTCAACAGCTGGAACTCCAACTATCCTGTTTAGCATTATACTATCGAGTCTGTTTACATCCCCACAACATGATGTTTCCACCACCATGCTTTACCGTTTTAATAGAGTATCTTGGGTGCAGTACTGTTAAGGTGACAAACATATGGCTTTAGATCCATCAGATCCAAACAAACTGATCATAAATTCATCTGGCAACACATTTTTCAAATTTGGACGCGATAAATGCACCTTGCGAAATTAACTGTTTCTAATATTTTTTAGGTTTAAAACGTTGTATCTGTGTAACAAGTACTCCGATTAAAGCGAAATAAATTTTGTCGCTTAAAGAAATCAGTCATTTGTTAAATAGCAAAGTTCGTTAGTTTTGTTTTTATACCATTTTTATTATTTTTTCAAAAACAACAACAAATCTAAATATTTTTTTTGGCTCAACTGAATGAATAGGTTTGCACACAACTACTTAACAAAATTATATAAAGAAAAATTTCAAGGCACTGGTTAACTTAAATAATAAAATACACTGTTTGAGCATTATTTAGTACTTAGTACTAATTACTCTTAATTATTTCAAACATACGGTTGTGTAAGGAATCATAATATTATTCAATTTCATTTAGTGAAATTGTTGACCAGGCTATTTTAATTGCTTCGACTAGGGTCCCAGAGTCACTAAATTGTTTTCCTCCTTTGTATACTCTCCTGGAAAAAAGTCCCCAAATGTTCTCGATAATGTTAATGTTAGGGGAGCGCTATGAATGAGAGCGTTGTCATGTTGGTACGTCCATGGAATATGATATGACCATAAATCTCCGAAATCTGGGAAAAAGCCTTTTGGAGCACAGTCTTGTACACATTTGCGTTCATCTTCGAGGTGACAAACTGAAGTTCGCATGTTCCATAAAACGATATGGCTCCTCACACCATTACTGCACCTGCACAAGTGTGATGACGACTTAAAAAACATTCCGTCGCATATCGTAGACATTGTAATTATAGCCATCCGGTCCGTCGAGGTTGAATTTCTTTTCGTCGGAGAAAACCACTGTCTTCCACTCCTTGCTCCACGTCATGTGGTCTCGGGCAAATCGATGTCGTGCTTTTTTTTTCTTTCAATCTTTTCAAGTGCTTGGTGCTTAGTCTCCTCTCCGATGCTGTTGTTACATGTTTTTTTCCTCCATTCATTTTTTTCCATAGTCTGCTTCATTACGGAGAAAATTACTCACATCTTTTTTGACTTCGACCGATTTTCTTGGCTATTTCATAGTCTTTTAAGCCAGATTCAATATAGCCTTTTATTTTACCTTATTCAAAATCGGTTAAAGGATTTCCGCGGCCCATTTTACAAAAAAAGTGATAGCAGCGGCTTTAAATTTTGAAATACAAAAGAATTCACCTCTTTCCAATCACGCAGTCAAACAAAAAGTAAAGGCAAAAGTGTCCAACCTATTCAGATGAGCCAAAAATAGAGCAAACATTTAGCGAATTTCACGATGAAAGCAAAGGTTCGAGCTATGTATATGGCCTTTCAAATCGACATCAATCAGCCTACTTCTTTTATTACGACTACTGACTGGTCCATTTAGATAAATGTCTTTTTATTGTCAAACCAAGGAGGTTCTCGAATTTGTTCCTTATTGGGTGCTTAATTCCGCTTGTCTCCGGCTCTTCTTTGTAATTAATTGCTGAAAACCCTCTTTCTCCCGATGACAGAAATGAAGTTTTTTATTGGCGAACCACGGAGCATCTCGGATTTGTTCGACATTATTTAATTCAACACTTATTTTTGATTTTTTTCAATAAAGTTTTTTTATTAAAAGTTACAAATAAGAGTTATTCCGTAAGTATTATTTTAATAACCAAAAATAAAAGTTGAATTGAATTTCTTTTGAACCAAGTGGTGTATTGCCAAACATTTTAAATATTCTTGTTCTATGATTAAATACTTATCATATGATACATCCACATGTCCTTTAAGGACGACTATTAAGTTGCGGTGCTATGTATAGTATTTATTACTGGCTGGCTGGCTGGCTTTGTGTGTTGGTAAACATTTGGTTATGACAATATTCAAGTGACCAAGCGGAATCCTTACATGATGTAATAAGTGGACGATACCTTTGATGACACCTTGAATGGACATTATATTAATGAAAAATGAACTAAAAGATTTACTCTTAAAAAAAAAAGACAGTTCTTAGATGGTAAAAAATGCCTGGGCATGTATTCTAAGTCACGTGTCTAGCATACTCGAGGACCCAGTGGACCAAAGCTTCGTAAACGAAATCACAAACGACAGTTGCACGAAACCACTTACCATACAGTACATAGATGTGTCATTTCATACAAACGGCGGTCGCTAACGAACTCTGTGTATGCGGTACCAAGGGCTCGGCTCGGGTACCAAACCCGTATGGCTCATGACGCGGCACAAACCGAATTCGACAGCAACGAAGCAATCGCAATGATATATGCGGTGTGTCGTATAATACACCAAAAATATGTGGTAATTGTTAAGTTTATGGACAACCTCTCCAATTTCACGAATTTTCATGGATAGATCCCGACTAATAATGAATGAATCTCTTCTAGGTTTTTATACCTGGTACTCGAAGAGTATAGGGATATATTAGATTTGTGGTGATAACGGATGTGTATAACGCCCAGAAGGAAGCATTTCCGCCCCATAAAGTATATATATTCTTGATCAGCATCAATAGTCGAGTCGACGTAGCCATGCCTGTCAATCCGTCCGTCTTCATTAGCGCCTAGATCTCAGAGACTATAAGAGCGAGAGCAATTAAACTTTCTATCCAAGCTCCTTTGATATCACTTCAATACAAGTGTATTTTAAACCAGTGTGAGAAAACCAAAAACGCAGGTTCGTGGAAAATGACCGTGTCTAACAGATTGCCGAATCTGGATCAGGTTGGATCAATATTAGAGACAAATGGAACCAATGAAATTGCAGTCGCTACGCATCGCCTTTCAAGCGCTAACTCATTCCCTCTTTCCCTTGCACATACTTTCACGTCTCGTGTAGAAATGTAGAAGCTGAAGTAAAAAGTACCTCAGGGAAAGAAGTATATGTGCACTTTTTAATTTGCTTATATTTTCTCAAAAGTTAACGGTAAGTTTTTTGGTAGGTATGCAATTTTGTGTTCTTATCTATTATGAAGATCTCCTACTCCCAGTGGTCCTCTTTGGGCTTCATTCTTTGTACCGTTTTTAATAATATGTGTAGCCACTTGTGGTTTTCATAGGCAATAAGTATATGTGCAAATTGAGATTATTGTACTATTGAGTGTGGGTAAGCTAAGAAGTGTGATCTAAAAATATTCTTTGATCAGCGGAACGTAAGTAAAATTGTTTTTAAATGTTTCGAGAAATAAATGATGGAAAATAATTTTGATTTTACGGTAGAATGCCCCGTGGGACACATTTGTCAGAGGAAGATCGCGGTATGATCAAAGGGCTGGCCGAATCTGGCAAGACAATTTCCTATATTGGCTGCCAGACTAAATAGGCATAGAAACACAATAAGGATTTTTCTCAAAAATCCGGAATTGTATGGAAAAATTAAGCGGAGCGGCAGGCCTACTGAAATCGACGCACGGTGTAAGAGGCAAATTCGGCGTCTAGCTGTTCAAAACAATAAGTCTTGCATGGAGATCAAAGGTCAACTGAAACTTGACATATCCAAAAGACGAATAAACCAAATTTTGAACGAGAACGAAATGGTTACATATGCTTCCCGCGACGCTGTACCAAGGCTGCTGAAGCGTCACATAACCGCTCGCCTAGAATTTGCTGAGAAGTACAAATTTTGGTCAGAGGAGTTTAGTAAAGTTATATTTTCGGACGAAAAAAAATTTAACTTGGACGGCCCTGACTCCTGCCAAAAGTATTGGCGCGATAAAAGGCAACCACGGCAGGTCTGCCATAAACGAAACCACGGTGGAGGATCATTAATGGTTTGGGCAGGATTTGGGTATGCTGGAAAGTCTCCACTTTGTTTTATACCAACCAGAACAAATGCAGAAATGTATATAGAGTTGTTAGAAACAGTACTCATCGAATTTGCTGGAGACCTTTACGGGGATGAGTGGATCTTCCAGCAAGACAACGCGCCAATCCACACGGCGAATAAAACAAAAGACTTTTTGGCAGCTAGGAAGATACCATTATTGCAATGGCCAGCGATCAGCCCGGACCTAAACCCAATAGAAGATCTTTGGGGAATACTATCCAATAAAGTTTATAAGAATGGCCGCCAGTTTGATACGGTAAATGACCTCAAAAAGGCATTGATCCAGGAATGGGATCAAATTAACCCTGAAATTCTCCAAAATTTGGCAGCCTCAATGCGAAACCGGATTAATCAAATTTTTATTAAAAAAGGAAAGCATATCAACTATTAAGGAGTAAACAAAAAAATATTTAAGAAATGTTTCCAATAGTGTTTTGAATTTTCATTCAGTATGCACATATACTTATTTCATTCGAAGTTAAAGTTGCTTATTAAATTTTAAGTTATCGTAAAAAAGTTTACAGAAATATAATTGTTATTTTTTTGTTAGTATGTAGTCAAACTAGATAAATAAAATTCAATCCAAAACATTTTCTTTGTTTTTAATAGTGTTTCTCTAATTAATATCAGTGCACATATACTTCTTTCCCTGAGGTATATGTAAACAAAAATGGAAACAGATAACATTTAATATATAAAAATCTATCATAGGGTTTGACCTAATTTTTTTAAATTTTCTTTTTTGGCTAATGTTCGGCTAAGCGCCTCCCCATGGCAGCACAAAGTTAGTCATAGCTTACTCTCTTTACAAAACATTACTCTCAATGCATCGTTGCTGCTGCTGCCTTACGCCCTACGCTCTCAATTGCTACATCGCCCTTTCCCTAAATTCGTCGTCCGACAAGACCTGTGAGGGAGGCTCATCAGCAGAGCAGAAGACACTTAAAATTTGAACAAACGTCGTATCGCTAATTTTCGTTTCGTGTTTATTGTTGCATCTCTCGCTAAGTACATACAAGAAAACAAATCGAACATACACGAAGTAGCTCAACAGCCAAAATGACGAACACGTGTGGAATCAAAGATTTTTAAGACACATTTCCACGAGCCGTATGTATGTACATATGTAAAGATGTACATGTAGAGAAGACATAAGTAGAAAAAAAAATGGAAACAGATAATTCATCTAATACATACTATGTATATAAAGATATGCAAGGAGTTTGACTTAATTTAAAAAAAAATTGTTTTTGCCAATAATAACACTACTCGACGAAATTCAACTTTTTTTCTCCGCTGTCGCCAAAAATGACTTTCTGATAGATTTGGAAATTTACATTTTTTTAAATAATTGTGGTTTTTACAATTTTTCAAAAATTTGTTATTTTTTTCAGAGGTTGTGCTTCTATTTTTCATATATGTACCTTAAGTTTCCTACAACTGGTTGTATGGAACTTTGCAGTTTTGATATGCTGACAAATGCAGCTATAAATTCTAGCTGTAGCTTAACGTGTGGAAGATGTTTTTTTTATTCAAATTTCATAATTTTTTGTCGGTATTTTTCCCGAAATTTTGACTTTTAAAACTGAGAAAGAGTCGAAAAAAAAAAATTGTATGGCTACAATTTTTGGTTTTAGATAGACACATTAATTAGGCGTCGTTTAAAGTATCGTTTTAAACTTTCTCCAAACCTATCAGAAAAAGTAATTTTGTGCGACAGCGGAAATGTCGTGTTGTAATTTATTGGTATACTGAATTTTTAACTACTTTTGTTTCCTGAGAAGATAAAGATTTGTTTGTGTTTAGTCGTGACGGAATTTATTTCTTTGATTCTGGATACAGAATTGGCTACTATTTTAGCTTTTTCTGGTTTGTGGATTAACTGATAACACTAGTGAAAATGACATTTATGTTGTGGCCCAAAATGACATTATTAAGAATTATAATTTTTTTTCTTAATTTTTGAAGAATTTTCTTAATTTTTTTATTTTATGTTATTTTTAGAGGTAGTGCTACTTTATTCACATAATTTAAGTATCTTTTATTTGCTTCTGTTGAACTTTGCAATTCTTAAAATTTCATAATTTTTTGCGGTATTTTTAGCCGAAATTTTGACTTTAAAAACTCAGGAAAAGTCAAAAAAAAAATATTTCTTGGCCTGGTTTTAGATGGTAACATTTATTAGGGGTCGCTTAACGTATCGTTTGTAAGCATCGATGGATAAACGGCTAAGTTACAGCCGTTTAACCAAATCTTTGTATACCGAATTTTGCGCTTAAATTCCGTTCACCATTCCGCTCACACGTTCACCCTCGTTTTTTTTTTAAATCAACCACAATTCGCTGATTCTGCTCTTGCACCGTATATCGAAAAAAAATAACAGCCACAACATATCAGCAAAGCTATGTTCATTCACAGAAACGAGATAATTTTACTTTTACTAAAACACAAAAATGTATGTATGCAGAAGAAGTTATTTTTATGAGGTATAAACAAAAACATTTTTTAAACTACGTATATTAAATTAACTAACTGACCCCTAAAACTATGGTTCAAAAAAAAAAAATATCTTTAAAAATGTTATCAAAAAAGCCCCATGTTCAATAGAAGCGCCCAAGTAGTTTCTGAGTAAACTTGTACATACAAAGCTCCAAAAAATTTAGTTTCGAGAAAAACGCAAAAAAAAGATAAAACTACTTTAATGTACTCCCTTCAGCGAGAGATATAATCAGATAATTTTAATGTCTTAAAATAATCGTAAGAATATTAACTTGAAAATTAGATGAACTTTTTTTTTTATTTTAGGATTAAGTTAATAGTTTTGATAAGAAAATATCTACAAATAAATATTTCTGCATCAGTTTTACAGTGATCGATTACAATTCTACCACTGCGAACTCTGTTAATACACTGAAAAATGAACGGCATGGGCAGCAATGATGACTCAGTCGAGTGCCCTTTGTGTATGGAGCCGCTTGAAGTAGATGATCTGACTTTCTTTCCATGTACCTGCGGATACCAGGTAAACATAACTACTATATAAATATATATGTAAAAATGTATGTAAAAAATGTATACACATTTATTAATAGATTTGTAGATTCTGCTGGCACAGAATCCGCACGGATGAAAACAAGTTGTGCCCGGCATGTCGAAAAGAATATCCTGAAAATCCTGCGGATTTTAAGCCATTATCGCAAGAAGAAGTAAGTTAATAATTAAATAACATTTTTGAAACTAAAAATAATTTGTATTGTTTAGATGATAGCTTTCAAGTCGCAAAAGCGTCAAAGGGATCAACAACGAAAACACAAGATAACAGAGAATAGAAAACATTTGGCAAACGTACGCGTGGTTCAGCGGAACTTAGTATTTGTAGTGGGCTTGCCGCCGCGACTTGCCGATGCAGACGTATGTACAATTTTAAGCTAAAAAGCCTACAAATGATTAAAAGATATTTTTTAGATATTAAAAAAGCACGAGTATTTCGGAAAATATGGAAAAATTCATAAAGTCGTAATAAATCCGAGTACCACATATGCCGGGGTGCAGGTAAGATTTGTCAGACTCAAGAACTTTTTTGTTGGACAACATTATGTATTTATCATTAGGTAATGTAATCATTCAGAATGCCATGTTGTTTGTTGATTGTCTTCGCACGGCAGACGCAAACAATGTGTTCGGCGATTAACAGTCTTTTGAGTTGTGTGCGCCTTGAGTAAGTTCTTTTACTCAAGGTCATGTATTCGGCAGACAATTATTCTCTTTTCTGGATCGGTCCTACCTCATTTCATCTCCGTCTCATTATTTTCAGCCCTTTCTCTACAATAATATCTATTGTGCTCCAAAAAAATATTTTGGGCTAAAAATTATACTCGCTCCCAAGTGGAGATCATTCTGGTGCTCCCAGTGATTTCTCCAACACCTTCAAAACTATCACGATGACACCATTTACAACCAACAACCACTGATGCTCCGCTCCGGGCGTTCCAATTTTCTCCCCCAAGAAGAAGGTTTTTCTTAATTCTCCAAAACGTTCGGCCAAATTTTCCTAATTATCGAAAAAGTTGGAACATTATCTGTTGTTGTAGACCGGTTTCCTAACAAATAGCTTCCTGAAAATTTATATAGGCATGATTCGTAACCTGTGTAGATGTGTAACATATTTTTTGGGGCACCCCGATCGTATTATTCGGGCTACCTATAGTGTATGTCGCCGTTAAAATAGTGAATTGACCAACATTAGATGCATCTCCTTCGGCGTCAATGGCATCGTTTGTAAGAATCAATGGATAAACGGCTATGTTGCAGCTGTTTGACCAAATATTCATTAACCGTTTGGTACCATCCCAAATGCCATTTTAACGTTAAAAACTGTTACAAACACAGATTTGTAGTATTTTTTGTAAGAAAAAAAAACGGTTATATGTCGGCTAAGCCTAGTATTCAGATCGGAAAATACGCTTTCAAGTAACAAAAATTTTGGCGTAAAATAAGAATTAAATTCACAGGATTCATAGCAATGACTTTATATATTATGTCATTAGCGACTCTTTACATGGCGGAGGAGGAGAAAAAAGGAGACAACATTGGGTAAATCCATATCTGCGGGAACGAAATAGCAAGGGCCGATTCATTTACATTTTACTGTTCCTCCTCCCCCCCTACCTGTGGAACATGCCACGTTAAATAAATCTGTGAGATCAGATACATTCTGTTCCTCCTCCCCCTTTACTGTTCGAAATGTTTTCGATCCGCCAAATTCCAAATCAACTCCCTTTTCCCGACACTCTTTATAAGTATTATTCTTTCTTCGTCGCAAAGCTGCCCCAATCTTTTATTTGTATTTTTGCAAAAAGTTTCTCTGAACTGATTCTATACGGTCCTGGAGTACGTTGTACTGAGGGCACGATACACAATCGGACGAACTAGAGAGGTGTAGAGAGTCTTTGTTATATAGGGGTCGTCAGATTCCTTTGACCACCTCTTTATAAACCTAAGCACGCCCATGGCCTTATTTACAATGGTAGAAATGTGTTCTGAAAACTTTAATTTGGGATCTAATAGAACATCAAGATCTTCAACACGGGTAATTTTCTTAAGATAACCACCACAAAGGGTGTAAGGAACTAAAAAGGCGCTGGAACGATGAAAAGTCATTCCTTTATATTTTAAAGCATTAGGGGTTTAATAAATTTGCACAACACCATGACGGAAATCTTTCGAGATCGGATTGCAACCTGGATTGGAAAGAAATGTCCTTATACTGGACACAGAGCTACACATCATCTGCATACAGAAGTACTCGAGAGTATGTTAATCCATAAGGCAGGTCATTTATGAAGAGTGTAAAGAACAAGGGACCCAGATTTTTTTTTTTGTTTTTTCCATCTTTAGGACGTTGATATGCAATGACTGCACCATCAAGTGGCCCAAGCGACACCAGCCGAGGGCTGTTACGCGCGGATCCCAGGCAAGAAAGCAGCCCACCTCGCGCCCAACCGACCGAGGGGCAGTGTCCACGGGCGTTATGACACCAAAAAAAGTGTCATAGCGCCCACGGGTGTTATGACATTTCCAAAAGTGTCATAGCGCCCATTCTCAAAGATCTTTTAACACTTTCAAAAGTGTCATAGCGCCCTCAACTTTTTAAATCTTGCAAAATGCATCAAGAATCAATGAGCTTACCGATAAGAATTTACCGTTCATTTTCTTATCTCTCTTAGCATTTTTCAAGCTTTCGTTACAATGATCTTCTGAGTTAGTTTATCATTGATCTTTTAACAAAGTGAACGGGAAATGGAAGCTGTTTCTTACAATTATAAAATTGTTGCTGGATTCAGAAAACTTCTCACAACCCAGCAACAATTATTTAAAATAAAGAGTGTGTTAAAAAATAGTTCGCGTTATGTTTGTTATTTAAAAGTTATTGTCTCAGTGTCTGTGTCGAATACTGGCGTGTGCACTCAATTGAGTCTTGAACATAATCACAACCATGCTGCTCCAGAAAAGTTAATAAAAGAGCTGGACTTAATTTCTTTGACAGAATTTTTTGAATATTTGATTAATGAAAAAAATGAATTCATTAAGTGGGACACCAAATTTGAGGAGTCGTCGTTCGATTTGGAATCCGATGAGGATGAGGACGACAATATATTACCCTTCACTCAAATGATTGCAGTTTTAAAATGTATTTTGTGCTTCGAGAAGCCGCGTGACGTTGTATTTAAGCCTTGTAGGCACTTTAAAGTATGCAGTGATTGCTACAAAGCTTTGGAACAACTATACAAAAACTCGCTATTGCTCTGCCCATATTGCAGACAAATAGTTAAAAGTAGTGAAAAAGTTTACCAATAAAATATGAATTTATTATTATTTAACCGCAACATTTATTTGGGAAAGGATGCTTGCAACAATTTTATTTCAAAAACTATTTATAAAGTAAAGAAATAATGAAAATTTGTATACAAAAAATCGCGCCATTTTTGTTATTTCGCAGAGTCTGTATTATATTATTATTTAATTTTTATAAGCTTCGGGCGTTATAGTGTCATAAGGCCCACATAAAAGTGAAATAAAGCCCTGCGGGCGCTATGAGACTTCGAAATGTCATAGCACCCATGGGCGCTATGACACTATTTTTTGTGTCATTATGCCCACGGGCGTTATGACACTGGGCGTTATGACATGTACCCGTAGAGCTGGGTAAATATCGTTAGTTGAGATATTCGATATTCTCGAGGTTTTTCAACCAAAAATTCGATACTTTCGGTAGTATTGTTTTTTTTAAACACACACTTCGTGTCCGTCTGTCGACGTTAAAACATCTTCAAACTTAAAAAAAAATAACGGTTTTTTATCTGGCTATTATAAGTTAATTTCCTTTCAACCGATGAAATACAAAAAAAAATTCATTTGACAGCCTGGGTTAAAAATATTAATATTTATATTATATTTTAACCAAAAAAAAAATTACTTCAAGTAAATCATGTCAGGTGAAGTTAGGTATAGCTAATATAACTTATAGATAATTTATTTATTTAAAGATCTACATTTTTTTGTTGAGGAATGTCTGCATATCCACATTTTTTAGTTTTAGCGATGGCCAAACATTCGCTCCGGCTCAGTCGAAGTAGCCGGAATGCTTAAACTTCTTTTTGCAATGTATTTTAAGGAGGAATTGATTGTAGCGCACTTAAATAAATATTATAAACATAATTTATATAAATTTAGAAAGGTATAATTTATGTGTATAAATACTTAGTTTCCTTGGGGAGAATGTGAAGCTATCATATATTGGCTTAGCTCAGTTAACGAATCGACCCGATCTGTGCACCCCATATTGGCTATATTGGTTCACAAAACATCAAAAATTGCTTTGATAGAACTTAATGGTTTGGTGTTGGTGGCTCCGAAGGAACAGTGTCCAAATTTTCTTGAGCCATTTTGCAATGTTTTGAGTCCCAATTATTTGAAAACTAAGCTCTTCATAAGACAAGACTTTCATTATACGATTAATCAAAAAGTGATGAACTTCGAGGCGTTCTTTTTTCAACAATTCGCAAGCTTTTTTCATGGATCTTGCATTATGAGTTGTAATGGCTGATATTTTATAAAAAATATTCAACTCATCGAAGACCACCTGATGGGATGCAGCCAGCCAACCTGATGGGATGTTTTGAGCTAACTGATTTGAATTATCAAGTGATGCTTTTGTGGCCAATACTGCTGTGCGCACACAAAATCCTTCGTAATAAAGTGAAATGTAACCGTAATATATGCTTGGTTAGCTTGCGAATTCCAACAGTACGTTTTTATGGCGCAGCTTTCAACCGTCTAAAAGCACCAAAAAGTCTGGACTTTTTACGTGGTCGTTTAAATTGGACGTATTGCCACTTGATCTATAATCATTGGAACAGTGGCTGCATTTGGGGGTCTTACCATCATTGGGCCTCTCAAAATGAAGCCAGACCTTGCACTTGCCAAATCGACACCTTTTTAATGTAGGTGATTCGCCATCATTGCTATTATCGGGATCTGCGTATGATCAAAAATAAAATAAACATTTAATACCCTCGACACTTGCACTTCGCACAAATATGTCAATATTTTTAAAATTTAAAGCCACCAAAATTAATTACACGCGTCTGTTTGTTTACAATAAATATCCAAAAGAGCTATGAAAAAAAAATTGTTTTGGCTACTTTCGTTAACAATCTTTTACTATCGAAGTCAAAACATCGATAGTGTCAATCTGACACAAAAATTCGATGTATCGATAGTGTAGTGAGTGGTCACATCCGCACATCCGTCTTGTTTGACGTCCAGTTCTCAGATAACATAAAAGCTAGAGAAAATAGATTTTTTGTGAAGACTCCTGGGAATTAACACTAAATTTAGAAAAAACGAGGGGGAACGTTCTGAGTGTAGTCGATAGTGTAGTGAGTGGTCACATCCGCACATCCGTCTTGTTTGACGTCCAGTTCTCAGATAACATAAAAGCTAGAGAAAATTGATTTTTTGTGAAGACTCCTGGGAATTAACACTAAATTTAGAAAAAACGAGGGGGAACGTTCTGAGCAGCGGCAAAGGCCGCGGCTCAACCTTACACCCGGTACTCAGTCAGTATATACATACATTCATACATACATACATTTATGAGCTTACGATTTATGAAATTTATTATATGTTCGCAAAAGGGACGAATTAAATTTTGGGCAAAAAATAATATTTAAAATATAAAAAAATGAAGTCAAAACATTTTTGGAATTTTTATACATGTTTCCATATTTGTTTACATATGCTTTTTGCATCTGCTTCTACATTTCTACATGACATGTATAACTACATATTCGAGAAGTACAAGTGTTTGCGTGAGAGAGAGGGAATGAGTAAGCGCTTGGCAGGCGTTGCGTAGCCATTGAAATTTAATTTGTTCCTTCTGTCCATAATAATGATTCCACCTGATCTAGATTCGGCAATCTGATAGATACAGTAATTTCCCATGATTCTGCGTTTTTGGTTTACTTATATATTAAAAATTGTGGATTCCACAGATTTTCGTCTTTTGTGGGGGCGGAAGGGGGCGTGACAAAATTGTGCTTTGGTTGCTCTAGCTCTTATAGTCTCTGAGATCTAGGCGCTCATTTAAACGAATAAGCAAAGCAGACAGGGTGGCGTGTGAGAGAGAGCGAGAGGGAACGATGACTTTCGAAATGGTTTTCTTCATTGTAATGATCCGATCTGATCCAGATTCAACACTCTGATAGAAATGGTTATTCTCTATGATTCTGCTTTATTAGTTTTCTCGTATCTTCAAAATTGTGTACGCCACAGACTTTCATCCTTTGTGCGGGCGGAAAGTGGCGGGGCGAAACTTTGACTCCTTGTAGTAGTGTGATAACACAGGAGACTGGATACAAAACTTGTTTGCTCTAGCTTTCATGGTCTCTGAGATCTAGGCGGTAATGAAGACGGACAGACGGACGACTAGTTATTGATGCTGATCTAGATTATATATACTTTATGGTGTCGGAAACGCTTCCTTCTGGGCGTTACACACATCCGTTATCACCACAAATCTAATATACCCCTATACTCTTGGAGTACTCGGTATAACGAGCCGTCAACAAGTTGTGTCTGCTGCTCCTTAAAGATGCTGTTGAAGGACAGGGTTTCAACGGGGGGAGTATGTCGGGTCAAGCAGCATAAAACATCATAAGTTATAGCCAGTGGTACGGTCTAAAGTAAATTCACATCTCGACGTTAATTATTGCAATGCCCACTGTTTAAAATCGTTGTTACTGCATATGCTTGCGCACGGCAGCGGCTTTCTTTTGTTTACTTGTGTACAAGCATTCTTAGTACTCGGCTTAGCAGCAGCCCGAACTGCTCTGACTCTCTCCTAATCGCACTCTCTCCCGCTCGTTAAGCGTTGTCTCATAGGGGCACGGCATCTACGCCGTCAGCCCTTGCAAATGAGTACGGAACTAATATTCGTAGCCATAAGATCATCGTTCATTGAGTAAAATTGTCATTGTGATTTTTATATACATTTCAACAGCTTGTGAAAAAGCTCACTCGCTTAACACATAATTTAAAAAAAAACGAAAAAATTACAAATGCTGAATCATAGAGGGTGACGAAAACTATCAGAGTTTTGAATCTGGATCACATCGAGTCATTAATATAGCCACAATAAAGAAAACACCAAAAATCTGTGGCTTCGACAAACGAAAATAGTCGAACTCTTTGGGAGATTTTTATATATTAGATGTTATCTGTTTCCATTTGGTTGCAGTTGGTTTTTACATCTGTCTTTGCTATATTTCTATATATACACACACGGCACATGGAAGTGTGTGGGATTGAGCGAGAAATTAGTAAGCCTATAATAATGGCTATAATAATAATCAGACCTAATCCAGACTCGGCAATGTTGTAGATACGTTAATTTTCTATGTATTAAAAATATTGTATTCCACAGATTTTCGTCCTTTGTGGGGTGGAAGAAGGCGTGGCAAAGTTTTGAAATACACTTGTATTGAATTGATATCATAGGAATATGAATAGAAAGTTTGGTTGCTCTAGCTCTTATAGTCTCTGCTATCAAGGCTCTATTTTGGACGAACGAGCAAAGCAGACGCGATGCCTTGATTTATGGAAGCGTGCCCATGTATATGTTAGGAGTACAAGGCGGAAGAATGCTCTACGGAGGGGAGAAAAGTCGACAGAGGGTACCGTGCTTTATCGCGGACAAGCACCACACAGCTAGTTTTCCCCAGAGTTGAGGAGAAATCACTACAGGGGAAAGGTTTCTACGGGATGGGAAAGATCGGATCCATAGGCTAGCATTTTGCCGCGGACAGTGCTATGGACCGATTTTACCCAATGAAGCTATAAATCGCAAAGATAAAAGGCTTTAAAATTGAAATTTGCTAATATTTTTTCCGTTTATTTTCTCGAAATTTTGACTTTAAAAACTGAGGAAAAATCGAACAAATTATTTCTAATGCTGAATTTTTCGTTTAAGATACAGTGGTGAAAAAATAATAGAAACGACATTCGCAATTGAAACTAAATATCTAGGTTTTAGACAAATTTTCATACGTAAAAACCACTTCTTTCGTAAGAAATATTAGCTTTGTCTTGGAAAAAATAATAGAAACGCATTCAACTTTTGTTCGTATCTTGTTTTAAAACGGTTGAAATTGAGTTTTGTAGGTAACATTTCATAAAATAAAGATAAAAGAAGATATAAATTAACTATACGTGCTGATACCGTTTTGCTTGTTGTTGTTATTTGATTCAGAATGTACATTGTCCATTGTACGATATTGATAAAAAAAAAAAAAATCCTAAGTCTTCGAAATGAGGTCACAATAAACTCGGAAAAACGAGCGCAACATCGAAGAAATTCTACGCCCTCCTTGTTAAAAAAAACGAGAGAGAACGTTGTGAGCCGCGGCTATTACTTTATAGCCGGAACATATACATATATACATATGTACATACATATAATAGATATTTTTTTTATTTCTATAAATCATAACCTTAAGAACATTTACATATGCCGACTGAATATCTGATATAAATGTGGAGTCTCGACTCTTACCCCTTTAAGACTGTATCCAGCACTGCGAAAAAGAACTGACAAGAATCTGCTAATTATTTCGTTTGTGTGAAAAATAACTAAAATAGTGTGACCAATAACCTAAAACGTGCTAGGTCACTCTCATGATTTAGCTGTGTTTTGCAAACAGCGTTAATTTTAAATATTCAACTGAAATTAAAAATAAAAAAAAACTCTGACGATGAATTGATTGTGTTGGTGGCGGCAAACTTTTTGTTGCAAAAAAATAGGAAGAAGAAGCACAGCGCAGAAGGAGGCGCCAAAATGTCAAAATGATCGAAATGCTTGCCTAAACTGCTTTTATTAAAGCAATCTTAACACGTTGAAAATTTGCATATCTTTTTTGGATTTTTTCCTCCACATTTCACATTTACTTCTGTAATAATAGGCACATATAACACTAGTCGACACGACTTTTCCGCTGTCGCCAAAAATGACTTTTTCTGATAGATTTTGATTCTTAAAAATTTTTAAAGAATTTTGTTTTTTGTTCATGTACTCACGTTCATGTACTCACTCACGTTTCATACAACTGGTTGCATTGAACTTTGCAGTTAAAAAAACCTGACAAATGCAGCTATAAATCCGACTCAGACACTTTGTAGCTGCAACTTAACGTCTGGAAGATATAAAGCTTCCAAATTGCAATTTCATCTTTTTTTTCGGTATTTTTCCCCCAAATTTTTTACTTTGAAAGCTCAGGAAAAGTCGAAAAAAAAATATTTGAATGCCTTGATTTTTGGTTTTAGATAGACACATTAATTAGGCGTCGTTTAAGGTATCGCTTATAAAAATATAAAAATAAACGGCTAAGTTATAACCGTTTGACTAAAACTTCATCTGCCGAATTTCGCCGATAAATTCCGTTAGCCGACGTATAACCGTTTTTTATACCCGGTACTCGAAGAGTATAGGGGTATATTAGATTTGTGGTGATAATGGATGTGTGTAACGCCCAGAAGGAAGCATTTCCGACCCCATAAAGTATATATATTCTTGATAAGCATCAATAGCCGAGTCGATATAGCCATGTCTGTCTGTCTTCATGAGTGCCTAGATCTCAGAAACTATAAAAGCTGGACCAACCAAACATTCTATCCAAATTCCTGTGATCTGTAGAATACACAATTTTTAAGATATGAGTAACCAAAAACGCAGAACCATGGAAAATAACCGTATATACCAGATTGCCAAATCTGTATCAGGTCGGATAATTTGTATGGCCATAAGGAACAAATGAAATTTCACTAGGTACGCAAAGTCTTCCAATCGCTTACTGATTCCCTCTCTTTCTCTCTCTTTCTCTCTCTCTCTCTCTCTCTCTCTCGCACACACTACCAAGAACCATATATACATACATATGTATGTACATATACAGTGACTCAGGGCCAAAACGATTGAAGTGTCAAATAAAAAGTTTAAGGTGCTACAGATTTTAAACTAGAGGAAAAACAAAAAATGTTTAAACGACAATTTGTTGTATGTTTTATCACATTTAAAAAAGGAACTTAATTTGCTGATTAAATAGTGCTCAGTTTTAAAAATAATATAAAAACTTAAAATATATCTCAAAGACAAGTCCGAGCTTGAAAGATGCAGCCACAAACCAGTTTTATATTAGTCGAATAAAAGGTTAAACAGATATTTTAATACTTAATCCCTTAACCTTTATTACGGCTTTTAACCTACTATTCATGGAAGAGACCAGCTTCCGAGTGCTTTCCGAGCTTATTTTGCTCCATTCCTTCAGCAGAGCTTTTTGAAGGTCCTTTTTGCTAGAAATCCCGTGATTCTGCATGTTGTTTTCCAGCGCAGCTCACAAATTTTTAATATCATTTATTGGCTGCGGCTGCGGACTATGAGCTGCTCATTAGGTTAAAGCCGTAATAAAGATTAAGGGATTAAGTATTAAAAGACCTGTTTAACCTTTTATTAAACTTATATTAAACTGGTTTGTGGCTGCATCTTTCAAGCTAGGACTTGTATTTAAGATATATTTTAAGTTTTTATATTATTTTTAAAACTGAGCACTATTTAATCAGCAAATTAAGTTCCTTTTTTAAATGTGATAAAACATAAAACAAATTGGCGTTTAAACATTTTTTGTTTTTCCTCTAGTTTAAAATCTGTAGCACCTTAAACTTTTTATTTGACACTTCATCGTTTTGGCCCTGAGTCACTGTATTTGTAAAGACGAATATGTATGTATATGTGAAATGTAGGGAAGACAGATGTAAAAAACATATGTAAACAAAAACGGAAAACAATAACATTAAATATATAACAATTTCCGAAAATGTTCGACTTAATTTTTAGATTTATTTTTTAGAAAAAATTTAATCCTTTTGCGAACATATAATATATTATATTAAATATATTGTATGAATTACATAAATCGTAAGTTCACATATGTACATATATACTGACTGGGTATGAGGTATAAACACAACGTTACCCGTCGTTTTTGTTTTTATAAATTTGTTAAATTTTGCTTGTGGGTTACATCGCTTCTTTCTATTTGTTGATCTAAATTATTTTGTACTTAAAGGGTCCATCAGCATCTGCCTATGTTACCTATGTTCACAATGCAGATTCTCTTCGCGCTATACAAAGTGTTAATAACATTATGATAGATGGTCGTCTTATTAAAACCAGCTTGGGGACAACAAAGTACTGTAGCCATTTCATGAAAAACCAACAATGTCCTAAAGGCGATTGCATGTACTTGCACGAGCTAGGAGATCCAGAAGCCAGTTTTACAAAAGAGGTTTGATATACTTCTTAAAAATTTTGAAATATCTATAAACATTCTATGTTTGTTGTCTTTAAGCAAATGCATCAGGGAAAGCACCAGGAGTACGAAAAACGTTTGCATGATGCTCTCACTGCATCTTTTGGACAAAACTCACCAGGAATTGTAAACAGTAATGGAACTCCAAAAACAAATGGTAATTATATTTTTTAAAAATATGGACTGTTTATATACATATATTCATAAATAGCTTCAACTACGACGGCGTCTTCAGTCATACATTCGACGTCATCTGTGTCAGCTGCCAGTAATGCTTCAAATGCAGTAAATGTTCAACAAAAAGAAGCTTGGCCTAGTTTATCCGTCTCGCCTATTAATGGAAAAGAGACCACTGCAAGCACAAATAACAGCAACGGAAAAAATAAAAAAGACAAGTTTCGAAATGAAAAAAGCAGACACGAAAAAGTTAAATACAAAAATAAAAATGGTGGAAGCTCAACTTCGAATACGTCAAACAAGGAAAACTTTATTCCAGATACAAGAGATATTGAAAAACTTACATCGGCAACTGCGGATACAATTATTTCGACGAAATCAAATTCAAACACCTCATCCGATCTATCAAGAACAGAGAGAAACGAAGACAAAGAGTCTTACCATGAGCCTATATCTAATGAACAAAAGGAAAATAAACAAAATGTTAAAATTTCACAAACAAAAAAAGAGGTTGATTGCGTAAAAGATAAGGATAATTCAATTAAACTAAACAAAAGGGAAAATTGTGAAATCGTTTCACAACAAAAGAGATCGGCTTCTACCGAGCAAAGGTCACTGAGCTCTTGCAGTGTAAATAGTGAAGGACATGTCTCAGAAACCAGTGTGAGTGAAAAGAGTTTATCTGGTGATTATCAAGAGAACAAGTGCAATATTACGAGATCTGAAATATACCAAGAAAATATAACGAAGGTAGAAAGCATCAATAACAATAAGGAGTCAAGAAATGTTGACGGTATAACAGTATCAGAGTGTAAATCAGTAGTAAACGAAAATGTAAGCTCAACTGTGAGCAACACTATGAATAATGGGCTTTATTCAAGAGAAAGTCCATTAAATCCACCCGATAACGGAAACCAATTGACCGGTATGAAAAAAACTCCAAAAATGAAAATATCATTTAAAATGGTTAAATATTTATTTCAGATGAAGTTTCCAAGCTAAACATTTTTGATGATACAATTAGTTTTTTTTCGTCATCAGCAGCA
The DNA here is from genome assembly GCA_035041765.1 of Drosophila algonquin. NCBI lineage: Eukaryota > Metazoa > Arthropoda > Insecta > Diptera > Drosophilidae > Drosophila > Drosophila algonquin. The sequence continues at coordinate 24,394 of JAWNKY010003574.1, forward strand.
TTCCAGCAAACTCCCATTGTAAGAAATAAACAAGAAATGGATATGCGGCAGTCTCATTTACCGGACTTAATTAACGGTAAGATTCCAATTTTATTTGACTCCAGAAAATTTTTATGAAGAAGCGTCAACAGACATGTCGGTCATCTGCCTTTCTGCCTGTTTGTTTCTCTGCATATCTAAAAGCTTCTATAGCGATTCAGTCTTTAACATTTATGCGAAAAGTCTGTATTTTACAGCCGAAAAAGACATAACTCAACATAACTGAAATCTAGACTAGCGGGTGCGGGATACTATTGTTGTGTCTTAAGCTATCGCCATCTTTTTTTCCCACTGAATAATAACAGCTGCAAACAACTGTCATCGACTATTCTCATGACAAGCTAGTATTTCCACTATCAGTAAACGTGCGCACTCGCATCGTTCTATTCCTATGCTAACAAATACAAATTTGTTGCTCTCGAAGTATCACTTTCATTTCGTGTGTGGTTTGTTATTATTATGTAAATTCACTTATGCTTAGAATATTCGTGTGACATCAAGCTTTGCGTAGTTTATTTGTGGCCATTTTGTAAATTGTATAATTTGTGAACCACTCGGTTTTCGACATTTAAGAAGGTTACTTTTATTGTTGGATGTTTCTTTATAATTGTTTATGCAGAATTTTCAGAAATTTGCCGCTTAGCTTTAGATGTCGATATTCATTTATATTATATTCATATGCTTTTCATTATATTGTCCCGCTAAGGACCTCTTTTTACGCGCATAGTTGTGTTTTTATTGCATGTGTCCAAAACTTAACTGTAAAGCTCTTACATGTATATCCAAAAACCAAAAAATTAAGGAAGAATTAATGACGCATGCTTCACACATCGCAGTCGGCATTGCCAACGGTTCAGGGTAGATGACATCGGAAGATTTTCGCAAAAACATGCAGCATTTCATCAAACATACTGGTGTAAATACAGAATCGCCAACTCCTGTACTGCTCCCCAACCACTCATCACAATTGTGGATCGAATCTCTGGATTTGGCCCTTAAACACGGGATAACAATGTTTTCATTTCCTCCATCCTGCACGTATCGAATGCAGCCCATTGATATCTCTGTGTTTGCCCATTTTAAAACGCATACGCTATCGAACATTTCGGAAGAAAAATAATAACGGTGTGACATTTAACTTATATCACGTTCCACTCATTACTGACAAGGGTCTCGATATTGCCGTCACGCCGAAAATTATCAAACATTTAAGACGGCTCACATTTATCCGTTTAATCCACATGCATTTACTGAAGTTGATTGTCTTGCTTCACAAACGAGTGTAGAGAATAGAAGTGACGATGATAACGATGCCGAAAATTAGCGACGCTTTGCTTTTTCCGACAAATATAGTGCTGCGCATGCGTGAGAGAAAGACAAAAGGTGATGCACCAGCAGCCAATAAGCGCAAAGTTTGTGTCTGCGATCACTCAATACATTTGAAATGCGCGGAAATGACCGCAAGTTATTGGACTGGCAAGCATTGCATACCAAATCGATTTTCATTATTTTTTACTCTTTTTTTTCTTATTGATTAACTTTTATTTTGCCATTCAGAGATATAAATAATTCTAAATTCGCCGCGATTTTTTGAAACTTAAGAAAATTCACATTTTTTGCACATTTTTAATTAGTTACAGTAGAACAACTTTCGTTGAAATTGAAAGGAACAATTGTTTTTATAGTTTTTCCAGTTGATCATATCAAAAAAAACCAAAAACTCCTAAAATATTTTGAGAATAGCTGTCCGAATATAATCTTGGGATCCGCGCGTAACAGCCATCTGCTGGTGTCGCTTGGGTCACTTGATGGTGCAGTCATTGCATATCAACGTCCTAAAGAACTAAAATTATAATTATTCTAATAATTTTTTTTTGTATTGTTTTTGGACTGATACAAAACTAATCATGGTTAAAGAAAACATTATTTTAAGATAGTATTTAGCGGATTTCCGTTTTTAGAATTTCATAACTTTTCCGACTAGCGAGTTACAAAAAATTAGTTTGTGTGAGTTAAAAATAATTGTAGCACTAAGATATGAAACCAAATAAATAAATATTTTAAGGAATTTAATTTTTTCTTATTTTTCTGGGTTCTACTTGTGATTGTAAAACTTCAGATATTGATGGAAATCAAAAGGCCTCAAATACAAATGGTAATTATTTATTAATATATTTAGAATTCACCAATCGTACCTTAATAGCCTTGAAATAAAAGCTATACTATATTTGAATCGATTACATATGAATGTACATTAGAGTTATGCTTAATTGCTCGGGCGAAAAATATGAACCTAACTTTCGGATCGGTAATTTTTTTTATATTCTTAAACATAAAAAAGTCAATCCTATCAGAGCGACAATATTTAGATCTTGAAATATATGGGATCTGTCCGATTCAGCTATACTTGAATATCTGTCCGATTCAGCTATACTTGAATCGGACAGATCCCGTATTTTTCAAGATCTAAACGTTGTCGAGGCGGGTTTTAACTTAACAGTTATTTGCTTAGCCAAATAGAACATTTTTAAAACCCTGAGACTTTTGAAAATTATTGAATATTTAAATTATTTGGATTTTATTAATAATTGAATAACAACCTATTCACAACCACAACTCTATATATTTTATACACTTATAAACAGTATAATAACTAATTGCTTCATTAAATTTTTTTCATGCTGACTAATGTAATCCAAATGACGCACAACATTCAAAATGTATATATTTCTTCTTTTAATTTTAATTAAGAATGGGAGGAAGCTTTTAAAAATGTAATGCTACGGAACAATAGGCAAGTGGAGGAGCAACTTATGCAGCAACAAAATCTACAGCAGCACCAGCACCATTTGCATCAGCAAGTACTGCAACAACAGGAAGAATTCCTTCGTATGCAGGAATTACAAAAAAGAAACGACTTAGTAAATAATATTGCGCTGACGCAAGTAAATGCTTCTAATGCTGGTAAGTTTTAAAATCCAGTTTAAAGAAGGAATGCTTCAGCATCTGCAGCTGAATCTTTTGGTTCTCTTGCAGTCTGATAATTTCTATGACAGCTATATAATAATTAGATTTGACGTTAAACAGTTGGCTTGATCAGGAAAAAGAAATGAAACTGAAGATAGTTTGAAACAGCCAATAAAACACTGGAATCAAACAAATTTTGTGATTGATTTTGGGCTTAACATTTTTAGTCAAATATTTTTATACTTGGTATTCGATAAGTATTGCGGAATATTAGATTTGTAGTGATAATAGACGTGTGTACCACCCAGAAGGAATCGTTTCCGACCCCACAAAGTATATATGTGTGTATATTCTTGATCAGCATTAACAGGCGTCTGTCTTCATGAGCACCTAGATCTCAGAGACTATAAGAGCTAGAGCAACTAAACTTTCTTTCGAAACTCCTCTGATCTGATCACCTTAATACAAGTATATTAAACAATTTTGACACGCCGCCTTCCGCGCCCGCAAATGACAAACACCTGTGGAATCCAAAATTTTTAAGATTTTAAAGACACAAATGACGAACACCTGTGGAATCAAAGATTTTTAAGACACATTTTCACGAGCCGTGTATATGTACATATGTATGTAAAGATGTACATGTAGAGAAGACATAAGTAGAAAAAAATGGAAACAGATAATTCATCTAATACATATGTATATAAAGATCTGCCAAGAAATTTGACTTAATTTTAAAAAAACAAATTTTTTCGCCAATAATAACACTACTCGACAAAATTCAAATTTTTTTTCCGTTGTCGCCAAAAATGACTTTCTGATAGATTTGGATATTTAAACTTTTTTAAAGAATTGTGGTTTTTTTTCCAGGTTTAGTTTTTTTTTAAATAATTTGTTAAAAACTTGGTTTTTTTTCAGAGTTTGTGCTTCTATTTTTCACATAACTTAAGTTTCCTACAACTGGTTGTATTGAATTTTGCAGTTTTGATAAGCTGACAAATGCAGCTATAAATTCTAGCTGTAGCTTAACGTGTGGAATATGTTTTTTTTATTCAAAGTTAATAATTTTTTTCGGTATTTTTTCCCGAAATTTAGACTTTTAAAACTGAGAAAGAGTCGAAAAAAAAATATTTCGTAGCTAACTTTTTCGGTTTTAGACAGAAACATTAATTAGGCGTCGTTTAAGGTATCGTTTGTAAGAATTGATGAATAAACGGCTAAGTTACAACCGTTTGACCGTTTTTAAAAAAAACTAAACCTGGATAAAAAAAACATTCTTTTAAAAGTTTTAAACATTCAAATTTATCAGAAAAAGTCATTTTGGGAGACAGTGGAAAAGTCGTGTCGACTAGTGTTATTATTAACTTTTATGACAGAAACAATGAAATCTTAGTCAAAACTAATGCATACGTGCCTTCTACAAAGACAATTCTGAGATATATAGGGGCTTCACTAAGAAAATGGCTAATGGTGCTATTTTTATACCCGGTTCTCGAAGAGTATAGGGGTATATTAGATTTTTGGTGATAACGGATGTATGTAACGCCCAGAAGGTAGCGTTTCCGACCCCAAAAAGTTTATATACTCTTGATCAGCATCAATAGCCTAGTCGATATAGCCAATTCTGTCTGTCCGTCCGTTCGTCTGTCCGTCTTCATTAGCGCCTAAATCTCAGAGACTATTAAAGCTAGAGCAACCAAATTTTGTATCCAGTCTTCTTTGTTATCACACTAATACAAGTGTATTTCAAAATTTCATCCTACCCATTACCGCCCACACAAAGGACGAAAATCTGTGGCATACACAATTTTGAAGATACAAGAAAACTAAATACGCAGAATCATAGAAGATGACTATTTCTATCAGAGTGTTGAATCTGAATCAGATCGGATTATTAATATAGCCACAATGAAGAAAATCTTTTCGAAAGTCATCGTTCCTTCTCGCTCTCTCTCACACGTGACCCCGTCTGCTTTGCCCATTCGTCCTTTTTAACGTCTAGTTCTCAGAGACTATAAGAGCTAGAGCAACCAAACTTTCTATCAAAGCTCCTGTGCCACGCCCCCTTCCGCCCACACAAAGGACGAAAATCTGTGGAATCCACAAGTTTTAAGGTACGAGAAAACCAAAAACGCAGAATCATGGAAAATGACCGTATCTACCAGAATGCCAAATCTGGATTAGGTCGGATCATTATTATGGCCAGAAGGAACAAATTAAATTTCAGTAGCTATGCGCTTCTCAGATGTAGATAAGAGAGAAGACAGATGTAGATAACATATGTAAACCATAATAGAAACAGATAACATTTAATATATACAAATTTGTAGAATATTTCGAATTAATTTTTTTTTAAATTTTAGATGGTGCCAAACGGCTAATTTTGTCAGCTTTTCAGAACTGCAAAGTTCAACACAACCAGTCATAAGAAACTTAAGTTATGTGAAAAGTAGAAGCTCTACCTCTGGAAAAAACATGGGAAATTTTAAAACACAAAAAATTAAAAAAAAAAAACTATAATTCTTTAAATCTCCTAATTGGGCCACAGCAGAAATGAAAAGTTTAATTAGTTAAGTAGTGTTATTTAAAAAAAATCGTTGTCAAAAGAAAAACTTATTAAAAAGTGTTGGAGCCAGAAGTCTATCAGAAAAAGTTTGAGTCCTTCCAGATAAAAAATTCTGCAATCTTGCATAGCGGAATTCACAGTCAATGATTTATATTTTGTGTGTTTTTTTTAAAATAATTTTTTGGCCTTTTAAGGCACTTTAATATAAACGTACTTTTGAAAATATTTGTCAAATAGTGGAAGGAAGTGCGAGATCACATAGCTTGAAACACACTTACAGTTGTATTTTATATTTGTTAATTACATCTTGATCTTGTTTTTGAACTGTGAACCAAACAGTTTTTTTTATCCACATAACTTAAGTACCTTCCATCTGGAAGATGAAAAGCTAAAAAGAGTAGCTTTAAATCGAAAAAATAAAACACTTTGTAGCTTTAGCTTTACGTCTGGAAGATATAGAGTTTTCAAATTTGATAATTTTTTGCGGTACATTTTATTTTTCCAAAATTTGAGTTTGAGCATCAGGAGTGTTATTTAATTTTTTTTTAGATTACGTACATTAGTTAACGAGAAAATTCGGCACTACGTAGTTTTGGTCAAACGGCTGCACCTTTGATGTTTATCCATATATTTTTAAAAACAATGCGATATCTTTAACTACACCTAATTAATGTACCTATCTTACATCCAAAGAAAAACTTCTTTTCAAATTTTCCTGAGTTTTCAAAGTCAACATTTTGTTAACATTTGTTAGTTGCTCACAATTTTATTGTTCAACACAACCAAATTTAAAATATCTTAATTATGTGGAAAAAGAATCACCACATCTTAAAAAACACAATAAAATAAAATATTATATTTAAAAAAATTTTAAAAAAAATCGAGAGGGAACGCAATACCTGGTACTCAGTCAGTATACACTCAAAATATATAGTATACGGACAAAATAATAGGTGTGCAGTTTTCTTCTTTTTTTTACTTCTTATATTTCATAAATATCTTCATTTATTTCAACAAATCAAAGTTTTTCCAAAACTTATTTTAATTGTCGTTAAACAAAAAGTCCAAGAAAATTAAATATTTTCTTAAACCCGTAAATTTTGGTTGGACACAATAATATGTGTGCGAAGATAAAATTTTTAATTAAATCGATATTTTCACTAGTTTTGGTGTTGTTTTATATTAAATTGATTATATGGCAGTTAATGACCGGTATATGCACCATTATTTTGCAGGACTTTCTCCATTCCTTTTGACATGGAGGATATTAATTTGCGATAAGTGCCAATTGGAATATTGTACCATACTTTTGGACATTATCCCAAAATTGGTTTCTATTTTGACAAAAAGTCTTTCCGATGTCTCTTTTGAGTTCATCCCAGAGATTGTCAATGGGATTGAGGTCCGGGGTTTGACTTAGCCACTCAAGAAAAACCTCATTTGTCTCTCGCAACCAATCCTTTACTACTCGAGAGACGTGCTTCGGGTCATTATCCTGCAGAAACTTTTATAAAAGTGGCATACTATCCTCCAAAATTTGGTTGCTCTAGCTTTTATAGTCTCTGAGATTCAGGCGCTATTGAAGACTGATAGACGGACGGACAGACAGACATGGCTATATCGACTCGACTATTGATGCTGATCAAGTATATATATACTTTATAAGGTCGGAAAGGCTTCCTTTTGTGTTTTACATCATCCACTTTCACCACAATACTAAAATACCCCAATACTTTTCGAGTTTTGGGTATAAAAATTGTGTGAATTGAAACATTGGAGGGGCCGGAAAATGGTCCTGGTCTTAATCCGATCGAGAATCTTTAGCACATCCTGACCGTTTTTATATGAAAACAAAGACCCAAAATTGATCTAAATTGAAAAATGTAACTGAAAAAGTGAGGCATAACGATATACACATTAAAACAATCTGCAATCTAGTAGATACCAAATCTTCCCTTAATTCATTCAATAAATTCATTAAATACTCTTCAATATTCATTGAATGCAAAGTAATAACAGAAAAATATTATTTCCTGAACAAAAACAAAGAATTTATTTTTCCGTATAACTATAAAAGTGAATAACAAAGATAATACTTTTTGATTTAAGGAAACTACGACATTTGAAATCAAGTTTTTGCGTGTTTCGTTAGCTATGTATGTTGTTTACTTAGTTAATGAGATTTTTTTTTCTTGAGAAACAAAAAAAAACTTTTTCACTATCCACATTTCACTGTCCGCTACTATATATGCTGTTTCTTTTGTTTTAGATATCCTTAGTCATTTTCGTGGAAATAACTCAATTGATACGAATAGAATTCAAGTCGTGCAGCACCAAGTGCAGCAGAATACCGGAGAAAATGGGCTTTCGCCGAATAATGCATTCGGCGGTAATATGTCGAAGTTTTTTGACTTTCATAAAAGTCAACAGCAGTCCCACCAGTATCCATATGGTCATACGAACCAAATAAACGGAAATGCGGATGATCCACAACGAGTAACATCACTACTAGAGAACAGTCGACAAAATTCTCCATATGTTGAAACTGGTAAGTTGAAACTGGTAATGTGCTTAAGTGTCACCAAGTGAGAAAAAATTGTCTGTTTAATTCAAGGACCAAACACGAAATCGCAATTTCAAAAGCAAAGATTAGTTGGAATGTTTGATACTTTGGTGAGTTTTACTGTGTTCAACTTTCAGATTCATATAAGTTTGCAACTCCCAAAAAAATGATAAAAAACCTTAGAAACTACTGATTGCTCATTTAATTTTAAATGGACTCTAAAAGTGCTGTGAAAAGAGGAAAATTATATATATTCGAAAGTAACAAATGAAATCTTTTTTATATCCGTTAACGAAATCAGAACTCAGTCTCCGGCTTTAACTTTCGCGAAAACTTTCCAATTTAATTTTGCAAACGTAAAAAATAAAATAAAATTTTTTTTTGTAGTCTTAATTACCATTACCAGGGAATTTTAGTTTTTCCTTTTGCTTTTTGGAAGCTGCCGAGCATTTTCGGGAACTTTGTTTTTTAGAGGCCATGTTTGTGTTTATGGTGTTTACTGTAAACATTTTCAGCGAAAACCAACACCGTTATAACGCTCTTTTGACAATACCAACGGTCTGCTTATAATGATACGCGATGTTTCTTGTTCGACGAATTTTATTGACAGAGGGGAGAATCAAGCGAAGCACTGCAATAATATAAGCAGTAAGAACTAAGAACACGAGCGTGTGTGCGTGTGCACTGAGAGCTTAATTACATGAGCGCCACAATAAATAACTTAAGAGCATAACCGATTAAATAGCAGTGTGGCTAAGTGGAGGCCAAGTCCGGTCTGGCAGATGATTGGAAATGGTCGAAGTGCCAAATAGGGTCTGTAATATACATATATATAACGATTTTAATTTTCCGAGAGCACGTCTCTCGAGAACACAATGAGCTTGACGATGGGTCATGATAAGGTTCCTAATTTGGTCTGGAGGTCGACCAACAGAGTATGGCCATCCTTTGCCGGCTAGGGCTTGGTTAGTCTACCGAGACGAACTCTTATTACATAACTTTGAGTCTTTGCCAGCGATTTTTGAGAAGCAGATTCTCCTTGGGATTTTCAGAAAAAGACAAGGGCGCGCCTCGTAAAAAATTACCAGGCGTTAAAGGGAGTAATTGTTCTACTTCCGACTTCGGAATACAAAGCGGTCTCGAGTTTAAGAACCACTTCAATTTTCATCAAGATCCAAGAAAAATCTTCAGTATTGAAGGTTATTTGGCCTGCTACTCGAGTGAAATGTTTTCACTACTGCTTTCCAGAGCCCTCCCATGTGAGGCGCACGGGGAGGTATGAAATGCCATTCCATTCTCCGGTTTCTGCAATGTTTTGAAACGCGTTCACTAGCGGTTTGTATAAATTTGCGCTATCGTTCGGCCAATGCTTGACACGCGCCCATTGAAATTTCAATGGGACAATTTTTTTTTTATTGGAGTTTCGGTGCGACTAGCAAATCGGTCAAAAGCTTGTAGGAAAGCTTTGAGCAAAGTTCCGTGACTACTTCCAAACGACATTGGATTTGAAGAGGAATTCTCGGAACTGTACCCTCCTCGAAGGCTATTCTCATTCGCTTACTTTCTGCAGCCGTGCGTACAAAGCTGTATGCCACCTATCACTAACACTTTTCGTCTCTTCACTACTCTCTGAATCCATTTTCGTCTGAATAAAACGACTAAAAGCTCAATAACGTTGACTGAATACAGAGAATTTAGCGAAAAAAAGAATGCTGAAATACACTGTGATCAAAGAGAACAACGTCCAAAAATAAGTGCTCATAAATTATGTAAAATACCAACGTATAAACGTATTAGGTTCGATTTGAAAACGCTTGACCGAACGAACTTCGAACCATTCTAAGCGCACGCAACAAACAGCCAAGCTTTGGCTCGACGTGCCAAGTTCGAACTACGTTCGATCCGATACGCAACGTACGATGCGCGTGACGCTAAGCTTGCTGGCGAGAAGACGAAGCGGCGAACGATGTTTGAATTAACTCCCCAAATATAAAAGTTCGCACAAGAACGAACAGCTATTGCAAGCTGAGCGACGCCGACAATAAACGATAATCCGACGTTTTATTTAACTCCACAAGTATAAGAGACTTTAAAGATCACTTTTTGACACGAACGAAAGGCAAAAGCCAAGCTGAGCGACGCCTGCTAAAGAGGCCGAGATGACAACCGAAGCTGAATGAATTTCGCTATTATTTTAGCTGTTATTGCTTTGGCATTGTTACCTGGGAATCCACTTCCCTGGGTGCTGCTGACTCAGTATGGTGGTGTCAAATGTCGGCTGGTCTTTCTTCCTTCACCTTCTTAAGCTGGTCTTTGGTCTTTGATATGGTTCCTCTTTTTTGGTTAAGGGTTAGTTTAACGGCACTCTATCCACGGTTATTTGCGAACAGCGCTCTGGTCCAAACAAAAGATTTGCGACACGAAATTTGTTTTGCGAAAGCTAATTTCAAGGTCCATGCTAGAATTTCGAACGAATACAAATATATTTAAGCCTTTAATCAGGTTTTGGGACAATGGAACTCGCGGGGTGGGCCAGTGCTGTGGGTGTCGAAGGAAAGAGCGACGAAAAACACGACCGTTTAAGAAGTATATTGTATGACGATTGTTCCAGTTCCAGTTATTTCATTACGCATGCGGCCGAGAATGTTTCTAAACACAAAAATGTCGCTTCTAGGCGGTAGGTATGATAGGTGGTAACTTAGGCGGTAATGACTTAATTTAACTACACAACTCCAGTTTCTACTTCATGCAATTCTTTGATTTTGTTTTCCGCGTACCGACACTGTTAATGCTAAAACGTCGAGTTGGCAAACCCCCCAGAAATCAAATCTAAAAAAAAAACCTAAATACATAATCTAAACTGTTATTATTTCTACCGGGTTATTTATATAACCCTGGTCCCCGTCCCGGGGTTCGGTTCCCGGTAATGTGTAACTGTAGCTGATTCGGTATGTATAATCCAAGTTAATACTACATGGCTCGGATCGTAAGAAAAAAATCAGTTCGATTTAATAGCTCATTTCTACACTTTTCTTTTAGTCTTACCAGAGAAGTTTAGCTTAGCCGTGTATTGACATCACTTTTTGTTAACTGCTTAGAAATGAAAAGTTTTAAAGTTTAACTTGTTAAACTTAGCTTATTAGAGCCATAATGATGAAACTCATTTCGAAAGTCATCGTTCCCTCTTGTTCTCTCTCACACCCGACCCTGTCTGCTTTGCCTATTCGTTTAAATAAGCGCCTAGAGCGCACAGATTATAAGAGCTAGAGCAACTTTCTATCCAAGCTCCTGTAATATCACTTCAATACAAGTGTATTTCAAAATTTTGACATGCCCCCTTCCGCCCCCACAAAGAACAAAATTCGGTAGAATCCACAATTTTTAAGATAAGGGAAAACCAAAAACGAACTATCATGAGAAATAACCGTATCTACCAGATTGTCGAATCTTGATCAGGTTGAGCTACTATTATAGCCAGAAGGAACAAATTAAATTTCAGTGGCTACTATCTCTCTCTCTAGCAAGCATTTCCACGTCACGAATATGTAGTTATACATATACATGTAGAAATGTAGAAGCATATGTAAACAAATATGGAAACATGTATAAAAATTCCAAAAATGGTTTGATTTAATTTTTTTAAATATTCTTTTTTGTCCAAAATTTAATTCGTCCCTTTTGCGAACATATAATAAGTTGCATAAATCGCAAGCTCGTATACATATGTACATATGTATGTGTCGAGGTGAAAGAGGTAGTTTGGTTCCCATCTGGATTTTCAGTGGTCATTGTCTTGATTTTGTTACTAGAGGACGCACAAATAGCCGAAAATACACTGCAAACAATTCTAAGACCCGACACGGCCATCCTGACCTTTACACGTCCTCGTGTAATCATTTCAATGCAGCTATAACAACACAGTCTCACCGACTCTTCCTGTTTCCTTCATTTCACATAAAATTTCTTTACTAACAATCCACAATTGCCATCTTATAGACCTTTGCCCGATACTCAATTCAGACCTCATGGCTGACAGATAATCATCATTCATTTTTCAAGTCCCACCTGGACTCTTCGTCCCACCTGGACTCTTCGTCCCACCTGAACGGAACTCTTTACAGACACACATGCCTCTTCATCCCCACAGGACGGAACTCTTTACAGTCACACATGACTCTTCATCCCACCTGGACGGAACTCTACAGTCACACCTGACTCTTCATCCCACCTGGACGGAACTCTTTACAGTCACACCTGACTCTTCATCCCAACTGGACGGAACTCTTTACAGTCACACCTGACTCTTCATCCCAACTGGACGGAACTCTTTACAGTCACACCAGACTCTTCATCCCAACTGGACGGAACTCTTTACAGTCACACCAGACTCTTCATCCCAACTGGACGGAACTCTTTACAGTCACACCTGACTCTTCATCCCACCTCTGATGTCGAGGTGAAAGAGGTAGTTTGGTTCCAATCTGGATTTTCAGTGTTCATTGTCTTGATTTTGTTACTAGAGGACGCACAAATAGCCGAAAATACACTGCAAACAATTCTAAGACCCGACATATGTATATACTGACTGAGTACCGGGTATAAAGTAGAACCTCGGCCTTTGCCGCGGCTCACAACGTTCTCCCTTGTTTTCACATAGGTTATTCTAGGTTACCCCGGACGGCCCTCAACGGGGCCTCTCATAGGCCAGAATGGCCCTTAGTTATCCGGATTTCATCCGCTCGAATCGAGGTGTTTTTGGCAAAGGCAAACAGTTTCCCTGGCGACCTCTTGGAGGCATCATCCAGTGATTCCAGCATCGGTGCGTCCAGGTATCCACCCCGTGAGAGAGCCGGACAGCGGCAGATGAGATGTTTCAGGGTCTCGACAGCCCCGGGTTTATCACATTTCCTGCAGATGTCTCTGTTGGTAACGTTTAGCCTGGTTGCATGCAAGCCAACCAGGCAGTGGCCTGTTAGTATACCCACTACCAGACTGCAGTCCTTCCGTGGAAGGTGCAGCAGATAGTGGCGGAGTTTATCATTGCGTTCCTTGCACATGATTTTCGAGATTCTGCAGGTGGTGGTGTTCTTCCACCTGCTGTTTGTGTTCAGTTCAGCCTGCTTCTCCAGGTCGCTTTCAGGTTCGTCGTTCACCACCTTCACGCCTTCTTTAGCCAGAACGTCCGCCGTTTCATTTCCTTCGATGCCCTGGTGGCTTCGTGCCTCCCTGCTTGCCAGGACACTTCTAGAACTGACCGTGGACGACTGCATGGATTTTATCGCCGCTTGGCTGTCAACGAATATGTTAACCGCATTGTGTGGTCGCTCGGCGAGCTGAGTTACCTCTGCCGCATTCTTGATGGCGAAAACTTCCGCCTGGAATATGCTCGGTCGGGTAGCTTATAAGACACCCTTATTTCAGGGTTCGTACAGTATACGCCCGCTCCTACTCCTTCGTTCATCTTGGAGCCGTCAGTATATATATTGAGGTGCTCAGTCTGGTCCCGCCCCGATTTCCAGTCTTCGGGTCCCATAAAAAAAGTTGGTTTTTACTTCGAGGCACGTTTGGGGGATTATGTAGTCCGTGAAACTAATCATGTCCATGCCAATTGAACTGTGCCCGTACCCTTGTGGAGACATGTCCCCCGACGCGATCAGGCGCTGTGTTGCCTTGCCTGCAATCAGCCTAGCGTAGATGTCGAGGTGGTCGATTCCGAGTATGGTTCCGAGTGCTTTTGTTGGCGTTGACCATCGCTCCTGTGATACAGAGCAGAGCCTATCGCTGGGTTTGTTCCATGAGCTTGTGGTACGTCTTCCTTTCAGTAGCTTTCCACCACACTAGGACTCCATACAGCACAGTTGGTCGCTTCACCGAGATGTAGATCACAGCGTGTGACAGGCCCCATGTGCTACTAAGCATGTTCTTGGAGGCATAAAGTGCAGTGGTGGCCGTTCTCACCCGCTCCACTACGTTGGGTCTCCATGCCAGTTTGCTGTCCAATACTATGCCGAAGTATTCGACTTGTGCTTGAGGGGTTGCCTTGTCTGGTCGACTTTCAGGGGAATCCATGCTGGTACCTTGTACCTCTTGGTGAAGAGGATGAGGTCCTTCTTATCCGCGTTGATACAATAGCTTTCCTTCCATTATGGAGCTGAGGGTCGATGGACATACATATTAAATGCTCCGGATATATCTACGAATACTCCTAGTTCATATTTCTTGGTGTTGGGGGCTTTCTTGACGGTAGCTACTAGCGAGTGTAGTGCTGTTTTCACCGATTTTCCCTTGGTGTAGGCGTGCTGGTTGGTCGACATCAGTCCCCCTACATTGTTTCTCGTGTGTAGAGCCAGCAGCTTTTCTAATATTTTCAGTAGAAAGGAGGTTAGGCTTATCGGTCTATAAACCTTGGAACTCACATAGCTGCACTTTCCTGCTTTTGGGAGCAAGACAACTCTAAAGGTTCTCCAATGGAACGGGATATAGCCTGTTCTTAGGCATGCCGCGTATATTGCGAGATGCCATGGGGTGATCACTTCTTTGGTCACTTGCAACATGGCTGGGGATATTCCGTCCAGTCCAGGTGCTTTTATGCCCATAAAGGAATCTCTAGCCCATTGGATTTTCTTGGGGGTTATCAGATGTGTTAGGGGTGTTTGTTTCTCAGTGGCTAGGTCCTGATGCGTTTCGTCATCGGTGACCTCGGTGCATCCTGGGAAGTGGCCTTCCATTAGTGCCGTCAGGGCTTCTTCGCTGCCCTCCGACCACTGACCGTTGTCTGATTTGAGCTGACTTTATACTTTGGGTTGCTTTGACAGCAGCTTCCTCAGTCGAGCCGTTTCAGGGACTTTCTCAATGTTGGAGCGGAAGTTCCTCCATGAGCTACGTTGTGCCTTACGTATTTCCATCTTGTAGTTTCTTAGTAGTATTTTGTATTCCTCGTTGATGATCTCATCATACACGTGCAGTTGCGAAAAAAATAATAGCGACTATACATTTTGTTCGTGATAAAAAAAACCAAATTATGTTTGGATTTTTTTAAATTTTGATTTTGTTTATATTGTTTAGTATTCTCTATAAACAAAAAATGGGGAACCGTTCTTCAAATTTTTGTCTATATATTTTTTTTGTAATTTTAAGAAACAATACCAAAAAAATGTCGAAAAAAAAATAGCACCATTAGCCATTTTCTTAGTGAATTTCTCAAAATTGTCGTTGTAGAAAGTACGTATTCATTAGTTTTGACTAAGACTTCATTGTTTCTGTCGTAAAAGTTAATAATAATCATTAAATTGGGACGTGGAAAGCACTGCACTGCGAAGAAGCGCGATCTGATAAAAAAATTTATATTAGACGGGAAAACTTACAGAGAAGTTGGTCGGTTGGTATGATGCATTAATTAAATGATTAAAATCGTTTTAAACTATGAAGAAAAGGCTGAAACACGCGGACGAAAACGATTTATGACCCCTCTTTTTGGGAAAAATGCGGATTAGTCAGAGCAAGAAGGGTCCCTTTAGGGCAGCTACCGAGCGTAAAGAAGGGCTTAAAATAAATGCGATGGATCAAACAGTTAGTACATATCTTAGCCAACATAACATAAAAGCCTGCAGCCCAAGAAAGGTACCACTTTTAAACGCGACACATATTACTAAGCGCATGAAGTTTGCCAGGGTTCAAGCAAATAGGACATCCCAACAATGGACGAATATTCTATGGTCAGATGAGTCCAAAGTGGTTATGTTTGGTGGAAAGGGATCTCGAAAACTTCAAACTTCAGTACACCACAAAAACCATTAAGCATGGATGGTTTAGTGTTATGGTATGGTCCTGCTTCTTCTACTATGGAGTGGGTTCAATAGGTTGAATAAAAACCATCATGGATCAGCATGTGTACGTGAATATAATGGAGAGAATATGAAAGTCCGCTCGTAGGAGTATTTGAACAGGACTATGACCCCAAACACACCAGCAAGAAAGAAAATGAATGGTTCAGGGAAAACTGTGTGACCGTTTTGGAGTGGCCTGCTCAATCACCTGACCTGATCCCTTCAAAAATCTGTGGTCCTACGTCAAGAAGGACTTGATTGATTCCATGCCAAGACGCTGCGCAGCTGTTATTGCCAAAAAAGGACATTGTACTAAATATTAAATGATAATTATAGATTTAGTAATAATAGTTCAAAATTGTTAACTAATGAATTTGTTACTTTTTGGTCATTCTTTTTAGCGTTGCCGAATATTTTTAAAATATCGTATCGATAATATATTTTGTTTTGAAAAAATATCAATATGATATTTGAAATATCGCTTTAAAAATATCGATATATCAATATTTCTTGATATTTTTACTTTTTCCCTTTTTTTCCTCTGTTTGTAGGGGGCGGATCACCTTGTCTTCACTATCACGGAACGGTATGGCAGCAGTATTGTATTTTCAAATGATGTATTTCACGGTTCTTCGCTGATAGTTATTTATAACTATCTTAAGTAATTTAAGGTACATGGGGGGTGGGAGTGAGAACTGAAAACTCCCGCTCAAGCTAGTGGCCGCCCGAGCGCCGGGCGGCTCTCCTGAGTGCCGTGTGCAAGAGCGTGCGAGAGCGACTCGGGCGCGGAGCGCTCTCCAGAGCGCTTTCCACAGTGCGCTGCAGAAGTTTGCGGCTGCCCTGAATATCCG
>JAWNKY010003576.1:0-202852 GCA_035041765.1 Drosophila algonquin
GCTGAGCATAAGAACAAGTGGGGCTAGAAAGAATGCACAAAAATTGCAAAAATTGCAATTGCAATTGGAATTAACTGCACAAATGCACGATAAAAGAATAAACACGGATAGTAATTTAGTTGCACGATCAGTTGAATACACAGTAAGCAATAATACAACACAATTACTTTCCTTTAGTCACAAAAATAAAATTATTTAGGCGGAGCGAAGTGAAGACACGACTGCCAGCAGCGATAGTTGATATCGATCTCAAGAAAGCACGCATAAGATCTGTGGCATGCACAATTTTGAAGATAAGAGAAAACTAAAAACGCAGAATCGTAGAGAATGACTATATCTAGCAGATTGCCGGATTTGTATGAGATTGGATTATTATTATAGCCAAAAGGAACAACGTTGCAACGATAACGTAGCCACGCGCTTACTAGCGCGTCTGTCGCACACTTTTCTCATGCAGATGTAGAGGTATAAAAACATAGATGCAGATTTGAGATGTAGGGAGTACAGATATAAAAAAGAGATGTAAAGAAATATGGAAACAAATGAAATCTAATTCTTAAAAATCGACCAATAGGTTCGACCGATTTACTATTACATATGTATAAACTACATACATAAATCATAAGCTCACATACAGACAATATACCGCGGTAAAACTGCGGTGTATGTTCTGGGACCAAAAATTCGCCACCCTGGGGAACGTCCGCTACCACTCTGTGTGCCGCAACATTTCATATAGCAGATCGGGGCTCCATTGAGGCGCAGCTTTATCAAACAGTTAATCAGCTTTACTCGGTCAGCCGAGTTGATAGAGCCATGTCTGTCTGTCCATCCGTCCGTCTGTCTGCCCGTCCTTCTTCATGAGCGCCTAGATCTCAGAGGCTGTAAGAGCTAGAGCAATAAAATTGGGTATCCAGTCTTTTGTGATATCACACTGTTACAAGTGAGTTTTTTGAAATTATCGCAACGCCACCTTCCGCCCCCAGAAAGCACGCATAAGATCTGTGGCATGCACAATTTTGAAGATAAGAGAAAACTAAAAACGCAGAATCGTAGAGAATGACTATATCTAGCAGATTGCCGGATTTGTATGAGATTGGATTATTATTATAGCCAAAAGGAACAACGTTGCAACGATAACGTAGCCACGCGCTTACTAGCGCGTCTGTCGCACACTTTTCTCATGCAGATGTAGAGGTATAAAAACATAGATGCAGATTTGAGATGTAGGGAGTACAGATATAAAAAAGAGATGTAAAGAAATATGGAAACAAATGAAATCTAATTCTTAAAAATCGACCAATAGGTTCGACCGATTTACTATTACATATGTATAAACTACATACATAAATCAAAGGCTCACATACAGACTGAGTATCAAGTATAAAAAGCCGCTCCTCAAAACGTTCCCCCTCGCTTAAATTTAAACTATATATAATTTTTTTAATTTTTATTAAAAACGAAATATAACATTTTTATGTATAGAAATATTGACCGTTAAACGCTCTTATTCAACCAAAATAAATAATTTGAATATTATACATATATGAAAATAATCAGTTCAGTTTGGCAATTTATTGTTAAGATCTTAGACGTCGTCTACTGTCCACAGATTCCGGAGAATCTTTTCCGGCTCTGCAGGCTTCGTCGAGACCCATGCTCTGGCCCTCGGCTTGCTAGGAACATTCTCCCATTTAACGTTTAGTGCACCAACAGCCTTCGTATAAAGGGCCGCCAAGCGAGCATTTAGGCAGACGATGGCTTTCAATCTGCCTTGGTGACACCCCACGTCCTCACAATTGGGCCACGGAGTCCCATTCTCCTCAATTATCTAGAGAAAGCGGTTATGGAGCTCGTTCTCCACCAGGTACCACATATCCCGAGAAATATGCCCGTTACTGGAGCCTCTAGCTAGGATGCCAATGAGAATCTTACCCCTCGCCACCTCGGCAAACGATCGGTTACTCTCTTAATTATACCCGGTACTCGAAGAGTATAGGGGTATATTAGATTTGTGGTGATAACGGTTGTGTGTAACGCCCAGAAGGAAGCGTTTCCGACCCTATAAAGTATATATATTCTTGATCAGCATCAATAGCCGAGTCGATATAGCCATGTCTGTCTGTCCGTCCGTCCGTCTGTCCGTTTTCATTTGCGCCTATATCTCAGAGACCATTTAAGCTAGAGCAGTCTCCTGTGTGATCACACTACGCAAAATTTCGCCCCGCCCCTGTTCCGCCCGCACAAAGAACGAAAGTCTGTGGCGTACACAATTTTGAAGATGCGAGAAAACTAAATACGCAGAATCATAGAGAATGGCCATTTCTATAAGAGTGTTGAATCTGGATCAGATCGGATCATTATTATAGCTACAATGAAGAAAACCATTTCGAAAGTCATCGTTCCCTCTCGCTCTCTCTCACACGCGACCCTGTCTGTTTTGCCTATTCGTTCAAATGAGCGCCTAGTTCTCAGAGACTATAAGAGCTAGAGCAACCAAACTTTCTATCCAAACTCCTGTAATATCAATTCAGCACAAGTTTATTTCAAAATTTTGACACACCCCCTTCCGCCCCCACAAAAGACGAAAATCTGTGGAATCCACAATTTTTAAGGTATGAGAAAAGCCGTGTCGAACAGATTCCCAAATCTGGATCAGGTCGAATCATTATTATGGACAGAAGGAACAAATTAAATTTCAGTGGCTACTCAACGCCTGCCAAGCGCATACTCATTTCCTCTCTCTTTCGTACACACGTGTACGTCTCGAATATGTAGTTATACATGTCATGTAGAAATATAGAAGCAGATGTAAAAATCATATGTAAAAAAAAATGGAAACATGTATAAAAATTTCAAAAATGGTTTGACTGTATTTTTTGAAATATTATTTTGGCCAAAATTTAATTCGTCCCTTTTGCGAACATATAATAAATCTTAAGCTCAGATATGTATGTACATATATACTGACTGAGTACCGGGTATAAAGTAGAGTCGCGGCCTTTGCCGCGACTCACAACATTCCCCCTCGTTTTTAGTAAGGGAAGGAACAGGAATACTAATAAGGCTGATGTGGGCAGTGGATTTGACCTAACCAGAGAGACGCTTGTGGAGCAAGAGAGATCCATGGCAGATTCTACGGGATTTAAGAGAATGGAAGTTAATGAGATACAGAATACTTTCATAGGGAGGGAGATGTATCGCGGGGTCCTAATTGAGTCCACGGAGAACAAAGATAAGGAACTGTTTTTTACAGGATTCGAGCATATATCGAAGTTATATTCCAAGATAGGCCGGACCAGAGTAGCATACAAAACTTGAGTTAGACCTTAGACCATCTTTTGACAAATCTAAAAACTCCTTTGGTTTTATTTGAGTTGAAATAATGTGAATTATAACATAAATTAGGTAAAAATATAATGCCCAGGTAGTATACCAATAGGTATGGCTCGCTTAGATGTTCAAGAACAACTATAATTAGACACCAATTACACTACTCGACAAATTTCAACTTTTTTTCCGCTGTGGCCAAAAATGACTTTTTCTGATAGATTTGGAGATGTACAATTTTTTTAAGAATTATGGTTTTTTTTTTTGGTGTAGTTGTTTTTGAAAGAATTTTTAAAAAATTTGGTTTTTTTTGTAGTGCTTCTATTTTTTACATAACTTAAGTTTCCTACAACTGGTTGTATTGAACTTTGCAGTTAAAAAAAGCTGACAAATGCAGCTATAATGCAGCTGACTCAGACGCTTTGTAGCTGCAACTTAACGTCTGGAAGATATTAAGCTTCCAAATTGAAATTTCATGATTTGTTTCGTTATTTTTTCCCGAAATTTTGACTGAAAATTGATTTTTGGTTTTAGAAAGACACATTAATTAGGCGTATAAAAATAAACGGCTAAGTTATAACCGTTTGACCAAAACTTCATATGCCGTTTGGCTCTATTCCAAATGCCATTTTACCGTTAAAAACTGTTTCAAACACAAATTTTTGGTATTTTTGTATTTAAAAAAAAAACGGTTATTTGTCGGCTAACGGAATTTATCGGCGTAATTCGGCATATATGTGTCTTAAGTTATATGAAAAATAGAAGCACTACCTATGACAAAAAATACCACATTTTTTAAAACGTCTTTATAAAAAAACTACACCATGAAAAAAAAAAAAACATTCTTTAAACATCCAAATCTTTCAGAAAAAGTCATTTTTGGCGACAGCGGAAATTCGTGTCGATTAGTGTTATTAAGAGCGTCCAGGTCCGATTGCAGAGATAACAGGGAACGAGGAATATCGCTTTACATTATCTGTATGCTGATTAGGACTCGGGATTGAGATAAAACTTGAGGAAGATTATTAATAAGCAGGTTGAATAGATAGGAAGACTGTTTACTTAAAGTAGGTATAAACTGCATGAGTTTGACTATGTTTTTGCCAATTCGCTAATTTGAAATATCTGACTTGGACCCCTTTTTTATGAATGGGAATTATGAAGGATTCTTTCCAGACGGTGAGAAAAACACCTAAAAAGTTATAAAGTTAAAACAAGACCAGTTAGTTAGTTAGACAATTTAAAAAGTTTTTAAAGAGGCACACGAAGAGCACCCTATAGCACCCAATGTCCAACGTATTTTAAGAAAAAGCAGGTCAAGGATTTTGATTTTAATAAGAGATTAAAGCCTTAGCTATTTAAAATAATAATAACATATGTTGAACTAAAAACAAAATATATGTATATTTATAGATTATAGCATGGTAAACTTTATAAAACCATTGTACCTTGGCACTGAAAGGGAGTTTGCCAATTTATATGCAAATCCAATAAAGAACGGCCAACACAAAGATTCCAGTAAAAAGGATATTACAATAATGAAGCAGCGGTCTTACGTGTTACACAAGAAACTATCAAAATTTGTCCAGGTAACTTCATTTTTAAATTGTATTCACATAAATAAATAAATCATCTAAAATAAAAATTCGAACAAACTGCTAGGAGATTTAATTTTGGGTTTGAATTTGCTGATCTCCAAAATAATAACCCCAATATCGATGTGGATATTACAGTGAAAGAATTTAGAATACATGTTCGGGCCAGCCGCTAATCAACAGGCCTAACTTAATACAATACAATATTCAATGCGCTGTAAACGCCCACGTTCGGCAGCGCTGCTGCGCTCTCCCTCTGTAAAGGGCGCCTGCAGCCGCCGCCTCGGCTCTAGCTTTGCTTAGCCGACGGTGCTAATTTCAGTAATCTGCTAACCTCTCTGCGCATTGGTTGCATTTGGATCTCGTTTATGCATATGTACATTTATCTGGTTGTGCTAAGAGCAAGCAATCGGCTTCCGCTAGCAGCCGCCGGTATAAATAAACAGTTATTAAATTTGAACAATTCGCGTTATTATTTTGGATAGAAATAGGTGCCAAAAAAGCTTGGCATCTCAAACAATACATATAAAAAGAGAAATATACTTAAGCTACTATTTTGAAACAAATCAAAACAAATGAAGGAAAAAATTGATGATATTACTGAAAATAATATCCGCATTATCTGCACTCATTTTGTTTTGCGTTAATCTATCAACTGAAGCAACGGTATGAGCATTGCTTTTTCTATCATTAAACATTCAATTTAATTAGACCTGCATATATTTTAGGTGGCCAGACATCTTTACTATACTAAAAAATGTTGATGTGTTTTCAGTTGAAAATATATTGCGAACGCAAAAAGAACCAATACAACAGATTATTGTCTTATTTAAAGTGAACAATTTTATAAAACACATTTTAAGCCAAAATATTAATATTCCCCTAATAATGAGGGAAAATCTTAACTGCACTGCTCTTTTTTGGGCTCAATTGAAGAAATATAAAGACTCGGAAGAAAACAACCAAAGTTTCGAATTGGCAACATTTGCCCTAACGTTCCTTTTATTGCTATGGTCAAATGCCGAAGTTGAACGTGTTTTGAGCCAAGTCAATACGATTAAAAGCAAATCACGCAATCGTCTACACTTTCAGAATTTAAATGCAATTTTTCCATAGTTGAATATATGTATATTATAAATTCATTTTTTACTTTTTATTAGATTTGGATTTTATCGGAAAAGTGAATGATGCCATATGATAAGAAAGAAGAGGGCGAGACTGAAAGTGGAACTCCACATTTTGGGAGCTCGTGCGGGAATTGAGTGAAGAAAAAATAAGCGGCAGTGCAAGTAACGGAACTTGAAAACAAAAACGTCATGGATATTAACAAATTTGAAAACCGGGGAGAAAGAAACAGACGATTTTTTGAATCTCAGCAAAATGACGCTTAAACGTATAAATTCCAAAAAGCCTACGAGGGGCAACAAAGGCGAGCATTTATTTGTGCATTGCAAAAATTTTTGTTTGATCTAGAGGGATACCGAAGTAATAGATGCGGGTTGCGCAAATTTAGTGGATTCGAATACGACGAAAACGACTCCAGATTTGTAGTAAGGCACGTACGCATACAAGCTAAGATAACGGACGGTGATCTTGTCTCAATATGAGTGTCATTTAACGCAAATCACAAACGGAAAATTTGGTACTACATATTTTTGGGAATCTGAGGGAAACAAAACAACAACGACGATGAGGACAATGATGATCAACATGACGAAAAATACGCAAACGACGAAGATGGAATAGATGAAAACGAAGACGAAGGAGCTGTGAGCGAAAAGCGTTTGAGTGAGCGAGACAACTAAAACGACACAACTAGTGAGCGGAGAGATTCGAGTTAACAACGCTATGGTCGCGTCCGCTACAAAGCACAGATCAAGAAATCGACCCAAGGAATTTTTAACATGGTTAATTTGAGAGAGACAGGTCAATCAAGCCGTCAACAAAGTCATGTCGTGACATGTGTACCAGGCTATTAGACTCGTTTACCGAAGGCCAAACAGTTCCTGGCAAATTGAACCATCATATGATCTTTATCTGATAGCGAGGAGGAAACAGCAATTAAGGCGGACAAGTGCTGCTTGTAAATTGCGATATCCGATGAAGGTGAAATATACGAGCAAGTTAGTTAAAACTTAGGAATTCCTGTTCCTGCTGAATCTGGACTGTGTCATCCATGCATTGACGAAATTTTCAGTTTATCTTTTGGGTATCCCATTTAAAATAATAACATATTGCAACACGTTCACCAAAAGCAGAATCTATGTACAAGGGTGACAAGCTGGATAATTTTTTTTTCAGGAAAATGCGTCATGTGGATGCACTTGCATTTTATCCTATTATGCACATAATCAACAGAAGCATCTCAGCTGGAACAGAACAGGCACATACACAAGACGAACAATTAAAGACGGTCATGAAGCTTATCAACGACGACAATAAAAAATGCGAAGAATAGTTAGGAGTTCTCTACAAATTGATCAAAGATGCAGAATTGATGAAGGTTCCAAAGGATATGCTGAAAACAATTATCCGTAGAGCTCACGAAGGAGCTAATCTGTAACGAGTATTACATACTCAATTTAGTCCACTGTAGTCAACTAGCAAGAGCTATATACTAGCTGTTGTTGACGCCTTCACGAAGTTTTGCTGGTTATACCCTACAAAGTCAACTACATCTTAGGAGGTCATATTAAAGCTACGCAGCCAAAGCGTGACGTTAGGCAACCTTGCTTGTGTCATTTCAGATAGAGGCTCTGCGTTTACCACTCAAGATTTCCTGCAGCACTTCGACAATAAAAATATCAAACTGGTGAAGACGACTATAGGACTTCCACCGGTAAGCGGACAGGTGGAAAGGCTCAACGCAGTGATCATCTCCGTGCTTGCCAAGCTCAGCATAGACGACTCTTAAAACTGGTATAAGCACGTTAATCGAGTCCAGCAAGCCATAAACTCCACATACACTCGAAGCTTCGATCCCACCTCTTTCGAACTTCTGGTGGGTATCAAGCTGCGCACTAAAGATGACCAGCAGTTTCAGAGTTTGATTCCAGAAAGAGTCCATCATTGCATTAAAAGACGACTGCAATGAGCTACGGACAAAAGCGAAAACTCAAACTCTGAATCTGCAAGCCGAAAACAAGAAGACGTATAACTTGCGACGCAAAGCAGCCAGCCAATATGATGTTGGCGACCTAGTTTCCATAAAGAGGACGCAGTTTGGTAGCGGACTCAAACTGAAGGCGAAGATTAGCAAATCATCAAAGTGAAGCATAACAATGCTTATAACGTCATAAAAGTTGGCAATTCCAATGGTCCAAAGCACTCCTATTCGTGTGCGGAGTATTTGAAGCCATGATCCACAAACAACAATGACGAAGCGAGTGCATAGTGAGGACGGCCGGATGTGGGCTGGGTTTTGCCAATTTCGATCCCTAGACAAAGCAAAACGAGCGAGAGGGAATTCCCAATCACCACAGGAGAGCGCAAAATTGGCAGCGTAAAGCAAGAACGAGAGAAAGCGAACTATTGAGAGCACAACGCAGATAGGCGAGAGCAGAGAGAGGAGTTTTAATCCAGCCTCCTACGAAAAGGGTTGTGTTGCGAACCCAGACGACGAACGACTAACCTTAAAATTCTGGATTGTGCTCGTTGGATAATTTCGACGTTGCTTCTGCTTACGTTGTCCCATAACTTAGCAAAACGCGTGCATTGTTCAGAACCGCGTGCATTGTTCAGAACCGCGTGCATTGTTCCTCTTTTGTTTTTTTTGAGAGTAAACGCTTTCATTTTTGTTTGTTTACTTTTTTGGGCCAATCTTCAAGCCATCTCTGCACAATTAATAGATGACGGGTTAGCTTGGCATTTACTTTTACTGAGCATCTGGAATGACTAAGAATCGTGGTGCCATCAGCAAACGTCGAGGTGTTACCTGGTTATTTGTAGGGACATTCGACGTGTACAAGACATAGTGAATTGGTCTAGAACGCCCAAAAAGTTGTTGGTGTTTTGTAGCATCAGCTTTGTTATTTTGTATATAAGTCGGTTTTTTAAATGAAGTACGTATCTCTGATGTGATGAGGTTGATCTGCTTAATCGTTATAGGTCTTCGCTTTTCGACATAGTGATCCGATTCACAAATCACTGTGTTATGTAAATATACAGTGGCTCAGGGCCAAAATGATCCAGTGGCAAATAAAAAGTTTAAAGTGCTACAAATTTTAAAATAGACGAAAAACCAAAAATGTTTAAACGCCATTTTGTTGTATGTTTTATCACAGTTAAAAAAGGGACTTTATTTGCTGATTAAATATTGCTCAGTTTTAAAAATAAAATAAAAACTTAAAATATATCTTAAATACAGGTCAGAGCCAGAATGATCCATCCACAAACTAATTTAATATTAGTCGAATAAAAGGTTAAACAGGTATTTTAATACTTAGTATGTAATCCCCTAACCTTTATTTCAGCTTTTAACCTACTATTCATTGAAGAGACCAGCTTCCGAGTGCTTTCCGAGCTTATTTTGTTCCATTCCTCCAGAAGGGCTTTTCTAAGGTCCTTTTTTCTAGAAATCCTGTGATTCTGGGTGTTTTTCTCCAGCGCAGCCCACAAATTTTGAATACAATTTAAGTCTGGAGACTGGGCTGGGGGAATCATCAAGTGGGGGCAGTTCCAGATAAGACAGGACTGTACTATTCCGGACGAATGTTTCGGGTCATTATTCTGGTAGAACCGGAAATCATGTCGGATTCCAAATTTCTCGGAGCTTTGGTGCAAGTTTTCTTTTAGAATATTGAGGTACATGTGCTTATCCATCGTAGACTCGATAAACACCAAGTTTCCGACGCCGGCTGCCGACATGCATGCCCATACCATGACACTTCCTCCGCCGAGCTTGACTGTCGCTTTTACGTGTTTGGGATCCAGCTCAGTATTGGGCTTTCGCCACACAAAGTTCCTTCCGTCGGACCCAAAAAGGTTGAATTTTGACTCGTTTGCAAAATTCACGGTGTTCCAGAACTCCAAATCCTTGTCAAAGTTGGTTTTTGCGATCGCCAACCTTGTCCCTTTGTTCTTCGGGCTTATAAAGGGCTTCTTTCGGAGTACTCGGGCATTGAAGTCATGGTTGCGCAGAATTCGGCGCACAGTTTCCACACTGCACTCCTTCCCCATTTTGTCCTTCACCTGTTGGGTGAGTTTTGGGGCCGATAACTTGCACCAAAGCTTCCAGAAACTAGGAATCCGACGTGATTTCCGGTTCTACCAGGATAATGACCCGAAACATTCGTCCGGAATAGTACACTCCTGGCTTATCTGGAACTACCCCCACTTGATGACTCCCCCAGCCCAGTCTCCACACCTCCAACACCTTTCTATCCTTTAAAGGTGTGTAATACTCAACATTAAAAGCAACGTAGGTTAATATACTGTTATTAGTAATCTCTTCAATTCATTATTAATTTATTTCTGAATCATGTTTAATTTAACTAGTAATTTTTTTTTTATTTTAATTACAGAGAAAAGAGGCTGAGTTGCTTAAAACCTTTTTGCCACAAAAATTTGAGTATGTTTTGTTTATTCCGATGACGTCTATTCAGGTACGTAAAAGGCGTTTAGTGCTTAAAAACGTACTAGTCGCACAATATCTGTTCAACTAGCTTCCTATGATTTCCTTATATGTATTTCTGTAATATTTAACCAATTTTACTGGTTTCATGATTCTTATTGCAAGCTTGCAGCTTATTCAGGTAGGCCAAGTTAATTAAGGGGAGGTTCCCATCTAGATGGCCCAAAATATACAGAACTTTGAAAATCTGTCGAGTGATAATGAAAAAAACAAAATATAAACTTAAAATTTGTATTATCATATAGGTTCATTCTTTCTTAAGACATTTAAAATTTGTCTATTCAATCATTTTAAATGCCGGCTCTCGTTGACCACTTCTCGAAAAAGATAGTCCCCTAACTTTAAGACTACAGCGTCTTGAACTGAAATAACCTGTGAATTAAATTTATCAAAATTATTCAAATGGCTTATACCAAACTAGAATACATTTCGACAAAAAATTTACCAGAATAGACATTTAAATTTGTGATATAAGCCATACAAAAAGTGTTTACTACCAGGTATAATTTATTTGAAGTGAATCGAATCTTTAGATCGAGCTCTGTAGTTTCGAGAAAAAAATGTCTTGAAAGTTTGTTGACAGTAGGTAGTTGCATACTAGGTGGACGGCGGAAGGGAACGTGGACATGCTTCTTCTTGATGGAAATGCTTCTTTCTGGGCATCAAATTCGTTCGATCTCTCTTGTAGTCAGACGGGTTTTTGTTTTGCGCTCCGCTTACTTTTAACCTATTTTGCCTAAACAGCCGGTGTTTTATGAAAATAACCCCTCATAAATTCATAAATTAACCACCTACTATGTTATCAATTCTTGATCGCGGGTGCATGCCTGTATACTGTGAAAAGCATAATTTAAATTATCATATTTTGCATCGCCTAACACTGTGTTTTTTTTTTGTTCTTTTCGTAAGTACACACAACATCATATTTAGCCGCTCTCGTCTATTAGTCAGGTTACCCACACTTGAATAACTGTTCTTCCTCTCTCTCCCTTAATATTTTCTGTGCTCTCTCTCTCTCTCTCAATTTTAGCTGATGTAACCGCTCTGTTTCTTACTGATTCCTCTTTTGGCGTTTATCTGGCACACTGGTCTGACATCAGTTTTTTTAAGGAAACCATTTTTATATTTTAGTATGGAATTCTCTGTGGTCTGTAGCAAAAAAACCTGCAAGAAGCAGATCACCCATGACCAGCCGAGTATCCTCTGCTGGCTCTGCGATAGCGTAGTGCACGCAAAATGCGCTGCGATTTCCGGTCTCGTGGGTGATGCCATCTCCAAAAGGAATGGCCTGCATTATAGCTGTGAGGCATGCCGTCTGGTTGAGAAGGAAATGGCAGCGTTTACGAGGCAGACCCGGACGGGCTTTAGGGAGCTGACCGTGGGCTTCAAACAGCAATACGATCGGCTCCTAGCCATGGAGTCTCAGTTTAGTGGTTTCAAACTTCTGACTGAGTCTTCCAGGCGCAAAAAGGTTACTCCGCGAGAGCTGCATGTGCCAACTGCCCCTCATCCAGCCGATGCTGATAAGCTGACTCCGACCACCCCAATAGTGCAGCAGTTGATATCGTTCGCCACTCCAAAGGCAACGACAGCTGCTGGTGATGAAAATTCGGTAGCTGAATTTATCGCGTCGGAGAGCATGCAGCCAAGACCGTCTGTAGCGTCCGTGTCCGGAGTGTCAAATTCCACCAGTCAATATACGTCCCGGACCACCGGGTATTACCATCACAGGTGATAGGCCTGTGGTGCCAAGATTGGTCGGGATCCCACCAAAGAGACAAGTTTTTGTCTCACGACTTGCCCCTGACTCCACAATTAAAGATGTGACGGCTTATATCCAAAGCCGCATACAAGCCGTTGATTTCAAGGTGGAAAAGTTCAACTTTTCTTATGCCAGGGAGATAGCTTCTTTTAAAATAGGTGTCTCCCAAACTCACTTTAACACCATCTGTTCTGCCAAATTTTGGCCGGAGCATTTGGTGGTGAAGGAGTTTAAGGCAAAGAAGAAGACTAGGCCCCCAATAACTCTGCCAACTAATCAGACCAGTGTTCCTTCGTCATCTTCCCGCTCTACCTCCACCCGTCCAAAAAACTAAAAAGTTCTCTTTAAGTGACCTATCAGAATGTTCGAGGCTTGCGTAGTGAGCTCAGCATTCTTTTCAAGGATAGTGTCGCATTTGCATCCCACGTTATTGTGTTTACCGAGAACTGGTTAAAGCCGGACATTCTTAGTTCCGAAGTTTTGGCAGGTCGGTACACAACTTATAGAAAGGACCGTTCGTCTCGACGTGCAGGAGGGGTTCTGATTGCTGTGGACTCAAACTTCACGTCGGAACTTTTCACAGTCCAGATCCAGCAGGAACTGGAATTTCTGTGTGTAAAACTGATTCTTCCCGCTTTGTCAGTTTTCATAACTTGTTCGTATATTCCACCTTCTTCGAATATCGCAATGAGTCTAATAGCCTGGTACCCATGGCACGTCATGACTTTGTTGACGGCTTGATTGATCTGTCGCTGTCTCAAGTTAACCATGTTAAAAATTCCTTGGGTCGATTTCTTGATCTGTGCTTTGTAACGGTTGCGACCTTAGCGTTGGTAACTCGAGTACCCCCACTCACTACACTTGAAGGTGCCTAACATCCTATTTTCGAAGTGTCGCTCGACATAGGACCAACTGTATTGGATCGGTCGGGTAGACTACCTCAATGTGTCCGCTGCTTCCGAAAGGCCGAGTTTACGAAGCTTAATAACCTCATTAGGGATTTTGATTGGTCCGCTTTATATTTGTGCACTGATGTTAGGTTAGGTTAACGTTAGGTTAAGGCGGCTGTCAAGCTCCACAGGATCCAGTCACACTTAGGCCGGTTTCGGCCCGTTGTAATACCGCGTGAGGTGTTCCCCTTTAGCCATCTCATGAGACCCGAACATATCAGCAGTTATCCCATCCTGACGCTCTTACAAAGTTTGCAATTTTTCTGGGACAGATTTTGGACATTTCTGAAATGTCTG
Organism: Drosophila algonquin; assembly: GCA_035041765.1. Taxonomy (NCBI): domain Eukaryota; kingdom Metazoa; phylum Arthropoda; class Insecta; order Diptera; family Drosophilidae; genus Drosophila; species Drosophila algonquin. The sequence continues at coordinate 13,567 of JAWNKY010003576.1, forward strand.
AGACATAGGGCATGCCCAGGTATTGTAGCCTTCTCCTACTGAGAGCCGGACAGGAGCAGAACAGGTGTTCCACCGTTTCCTCCTCCTCCTCGTCTCTACAGCTACGGCAGAAGTCATTGTATGGGGCTCCCAGCCTGTTGGCATGGGAGCCTATCAGCCAGTGCCCCGTGAGGGAGCGGATGACAACGCTGCACCTTTTCCTGCCGAGCTTACAAAGCTCCAGTGTGCGTCTCCTGTCAATGGTAGGCCATGTTTGCCTGGATATGCGACATAGTGGTGCTGACCGCCACGCATTGTCTGCTCGTCGCTTATATAGCTCCTTTATAATAAGCCTACAGGTGGCCATAGGCATGCAAATATCCTCCTTCTCTTGGAGAAGGGGTATTGTGGTACCTGATCTGGCCAGCTCGTCTGCCTTGCAGTTGCCCTCAATGTGCCGGTGACCCGGGACCCAAATAAGGCTGATGGCATATTGTTGGGCCATCTCGTGAAGAGATTTGCGGCAATTTGCCACTGTGGCCGAGTTCGAGGAATGCTGTTGCTGTATATGTTTACAGTTGTTGTTGCCGTTGAGGCTGTTTGCAGGAGCTTCAGTGCTTCCATGATCGCAATGACTTCCGCTTGGAACACACTGCAGTGATCTGGGAGCCTAAAGGAGTGCCTGATTTCGAGTTGTTCGGAGTAAATCCCTCCTCCAACTTTGTTATCCAGCTTCGAGCCATCTGTAAATATGCTTATGGCCGTATCCTGGCCTGGTGGTCCCTCAAGCCACTCGTCTCTGGTAGGGATGATTACATTGAAGGGAGTACTAGTGTGTTCCCTTGGAACGCAGTAGTCCGTCTTCGTTGGGACGGTACTACTGACAAGTATAGATGAGTGACCCCTGGTATGTGACGTCCATTGTCCGGAGTCTCTCAGACGTATCGCGGCAATTTCTGCCCTCTCTTTTCCCTCAAGTTCGAGGCTTTGGAGATTTAGGATGGCGTTTAGTGCATCGTTCGGGGTGGTGCGTAATGCTCCACTAATGCATAGGGCTGCGGTTCGCTGAACCTTGCCAAGTTGTTTGGTTGTCGAACCTTTTGATAAGGTCGGCCACCAGACCGTAACTCCATAGAGTAAGATTGGTCTTACTATTGCTTGGTATATCCATTGGACTACGTTTGGGTTCATGTCCCACTTCAAGCCAATAGCTTTTTTACAGGAGTATAGGGCTATCGTAGCCTTCTTTACTCTGTCTTTTACGTTCAGGTTCCAGTTCAGCTTCTTATCAATCACCAACCCTAGGTAACTAGCACTGTCGCTGAAGGAGAGCCTGCATCCATTTAGTATGGGAGGGTTGAGGGGCGGGATCTTGTACTTGCGTGAGAATAGCACGAGTTCCGTTTTAGTGGGATTTACTCCCAATCCTCGCGATTTCGTCCATTCTGACAGTCTCGCGAGCTTAGTGCTCATAAGGTCACACAGTGTTTGAGGGTATTTTCCCGAGAAACTGATTGCAACGTCATCCGCGTATGCCACTATTTTGCAGCCCCCCCTCCAGATCGCATAGAATCTTATTGACTGCCATGTTCCACAGAAGGGGAGACAGGACACCACCTTGCGGAGTGCCTCTGTTGACATACCTGGATTGCGTGGACGATCCCATCGATGATGTCACCGTCCTGCATGTGAGCAATTGATCGATGAGCAGCACCAAGTGACCGTCCACACCCAGGTCAGTCAGTGCTTCCGTAATGGCACTTGGGACGACGTTGTTAAAGGCTCCTTCGATATCGAGGAAGGCTATAAGAGCGTATTCTTTGAGTTGTAGGGATTTCTCTACAATTGAGACTACTTCGTGGAGCGCCGTTTCCGTGGATCTTCCTTTCCGGTAGGCATGTTGTGCTCCTGACAGCATTTGAGGACTAACAATTGTCCTAAGATGTAGTCCGACAAGTCTCTCGAAAGTTTTGAGAAGAAAGGACGATAGGCTGATTGGTCTGAAGTCCTTTGGGGTCGAGTGCGAGGCCTTTCTCGCACTCGGGGGATAAAGACTATTCTCGCCTTGAGCCATGCTTGTGGTATGGTCCCCACCGCCAGTATCTTCCTAAAGATACATTGTAGCCAGTTAATGGCTGGGTCTCCGGCCTTTTGCAGTTGGGCCGGAATGACCTGGTCCGGACCTGGCGATTTGAACGGGTCAAAGCTGTTTACCGCCCAGCTTATGTTCCGCTTGGTGAAAATATGGTCCATCGTGGCTGTTTGGCCTCCCCTTTGGGTTAGCGCCGGCTTGATGGTTGTGCACCCAGGGAAGTGGGTTTCAAGCAGTACGTGGAGCGACTCCTCACTTGAGTTGGTCCACGTACCGTCGTTCCTTTTAAGGTACCCTACCGAGGGGGTGGTTTTTGAGAGGAGCTTGCGCAGCCTGGCGGCTTCTGACGTCTCCTCTATTTCTGAGCAGAATTTTTGCCAAGAGGCTCTCTTTGCTCTTCGTGTTTCTTTTTTGTATAGGGCAAGACTGACTTTGTAGTCTGCCCAATGTTCCTCCTCGTTTGCGCTTTTAGCTCGGTTGAAGCTGGTTCTACAGCTCTTACGTAGGATGTCGATTTGTTTCGACCACCAGGGGGGTTTCTTTTTGCCCCTTGTCCGGTGTGGCAGGCGAGCCGCCGTGAAAGCCTTATTGCATGCTTCCGTGAACCTGTACACTATACGATCTAAATCGTCTTGAGTGTCTGGGCTCATTGGTGCCTTGTTGGGAAGTATTTCCTCCAAAACCGAGCTATACTTAACCCAGTTGGTTTTCCTGGGGTTAGTGTAGTCGGTGGGTTTGGGGCTCTCGAAGGATAGAATCGTTTCGATATACCTGTGGTCGGAGAAGGAATGGTCCTCTAGGACCCTTCATCTTTCCACTTTGTCTGACAGATTGTGAGACACTAGAGTGAGGTCAATAACCTCCTGTCGGTTTTTTATAATAAAAGTGGGGTCGTTACCCCGGTTACATATGGTTAAGTTCGAGCTCAGTATAAAGCTGAAAAGTGACTCACCCCTTATATTTGTGTCCGTGCTCCCCCATTAGGTGTGGTGAGCATTGGCATCGCAGCCTATTAGTAGGCTTGTGTTGGACCTCTCGCTGTCGCTGGTGAGCTTGCAGACGAGGTCGTTGGGAGGATCGCTTTCCTCATGGGCCATGTAGGACGACATCAGCCTCAGATGTGTCCGCTTTAGCTCTAGGCTTACCGCTGTATTGTCGCCATTGCTGAAGTTGTGGAGCAGAAAGATGTTAAGGTGCTTTCTTGCGAGAATGCAGGTACGAATTTTACCTTCGGTTTGGGGTACAATGAGCTTGTACTCCCTCGTCGCTAACCCACAGACCTTGGCTCCGACTATCCAAGGCTCCTGGATTAGGACAACGTCGGCTCCGCTTGCATCCAAGCGGAGTATAAGTGCAGCGGATGCTGATTTACAGTGGTGGAGATTTATTTGAAGGAGTCTCAGAGACATCTTCATGGATCTCCACCACTGTAGTGTCGGCGTCTGAGTCGTCGGAAACTTCGTCTCGACACATCGCCTCAAAACCCCGCATTAGTTCCGCGTCGGATGAGTAGCCTTCCTTCGGCTCCAGCTCGCTGTCGGGTGCCTCGATCTCCGAGGCCACATCCTGCGCGACTGGGTTGTCGGCAGGACGAGCCTCGGCCGTGGCAGCGTCCGACTTGTACATCTTTACGGTGACCGAACTGAAGCCAAAGTTCAGCTCTCCTTTAGCTGCCTCTATTGGGGCCAGCGATTCCTTGTTCAGGATGATAATGGCCTGGTTTGTCGGCCCCTTCGACTCCTCAACCTTGACCACCTTCCAGTCAAGAGTTGGCAGTGTCGGATTGCATCTCTGTAGCATCTTGAGGATGCGCTCAGGCTCCTTAAAGGTAGCCGGCACCCATAATCTCGCCCTCGGTCTACTGGGCACCTCGCTCCAGTCTACCGCGACTAGCTTCGCCCCGGCGTAGACCTCTCCGATCTGCGCCACCGCTGCTTTATACAGCTTCACGGAGCGCTCGTCATCGCAGGCAACTACTTTGATACTGCCCTGGTACCACCCCATGTCTTTGCAGACTGGAGGTGGCCCTGGGTCCTTCTCGAGCAACTCGAAGCAGCGGTCGGCAAGTGCCGCCTCCACCCACTTCCATTTACTCCTTGGTATCTTGCCCTCCGCGCTGCCTTTGTCGAGGACGCCAATCAGCGTCCTCTCCTTGGCAATCTGCGCGAAGGAGATGTTGGCCACCACCCTCGACCTTTTCGCGACCGGGCCGGGTGTTTCCTGTGACCGTTGTCTCTTTGGCTGAGAGACCATTGCGAAGTTTGGGAGCACCGATGTGGCCCACTCCACCTTCTTGAGCCAGTCTGCTGATGGACTGACCTCTGTGTTGGCATTTTGCCGACGGAGTATGTGCCCTGCACTCCTCCTTTCGGCATATGTATGCTTTCTAGCTTGGGCGCTGGTTGAGGGCAAATCGTCACCCTCCACCTTACCAGAAGGTCCGGCAGCCGCAATATTGCTTAGCTGCCTTTCCACGGTGTTGGTGTTGGGAGCTGGTCCGCCCCCCACCCCAGATTCGGGATGGGACCTACTCGGGTTCACCCCAGCGCTTACCGTTTTGCAGGTCTGTCCTGCTGTTGAGCTGGTCGGGCCGGGCCTTTGGGCCGATGCCTTCCCATGCGGGGGATTGCTCCCAATTGACGTCCCTGAGCTCTCCGTTCGAGACTGGGCTAGTTTTTAGACCGGGCCCCCAGCCAGGCTGACTCTCTGCACGGGTCGAATGACACCTTAGCCCAGCCCAGTGTGAGGTGAGTGTGGGGGGTGGGATGTGGGTAGGTAGTGTGTAGGGAAGGGGGAGTGTGTGAGCTACTTATACGAGGCGGCACCACAAGCGCATCGTCAGTGTTGCTGCTTCGCGAACACCCGCTGGCTGTCCGGGACTGCTCATTTTCGGTGGTCTCCCTAAAGAGAGCCGATTATTCGCAGCTAACCTACTTTTTTTAGGGGTAGGCCTTTCGCTATCCGCAACCTGCGACCCGTCCGGTAGCCTCAGCTAGGCCCCCTCTGAGCCACCTCACGCGCTCATCAGACCAGATGCACTGATGTTACGACAGGCACAAACATTTTCAATGGTGCACTGGACTCACTTTTTGATTCTTGTTTCCCGCTTTCCTGTCCTTTTAAATCGAGGAAACCCGTTGGTTTACTAAGGAGCTATCCAGTCAAAAAAAAAACTTAAGATCAAGACTTTATAAAAAATTTCAAGAAGTTGGCTCTCCTTCTTCTCTTTCTCATTATGTAATAGCTCGGTCAAACTTTTCAGTTCTTAACGCTCAATGCTATCAGAATTACCTATCTCGATGGAGGATACGTTTTTCTAAGGACCCCAAACAGTTCCACAGCTTCGTTAACATTAAGCGTAGAACGTCCGCACACCCATCCTCGCCATCCTTCCTTAATACGTCGGCAGATAATGGTCAGGCAATTGCCAATCTTTTTGCCCGTTTTTTCCAAACTACCTATTCGCCGGACGTTTACTCTGGTGAGCCGCATCTCAGGTACTGTGTACTCAGGTACTGTGCCGAGTCCTTTTCAAAAACTCCCTGTCGTCACCAATTATGGTGACTTCGGACGTACCACAGGGCAGCCATCTACGCGCCTTACTCTTTACACTCTTTATAAATGACCTGCCTTCTATATTAACATACTCTCGAGTACTTATGTATGCGGATGATGTTAAGCTCTGTGTCCAGTATAAGGACATTTCTTTTCAATCCAGGTTGCAATCCGATCTCGATAGATTTCAGTCTTGGTGTTGTGCAAATTTATTAAACCTTAACGCTTCAAAATGTAAAATAATGACTTTTCATCGCTCCAGCGCCTTTGTGGTTCCTTACACCCTTTGTGGTGGTTCTCTTGAGAGAATTACCCGGGTTGATGATCTTGGTGTTCTATTAGATCCCAAGATAAAGTTTTCAGAACACATTTCTACCATGGTGAATAAGGCCATGGGCGTGCTTGGGTTTATAAAGAGGTGGTCAAAGAAATTTGATGACCCCTATATATCAAAGACTCTCTACACCTCTCTGGTTCGTCCGATTTTAGAATACGGCTCTTGTGTATGGTGCCCTCAGTACAACGTACACCAAGACCGTATAGAATCAGTTCAGAAAAACGAACACTAGTCTAATACCTATCTTTCCTGCATGTCCGCGATCGGTTCGGTTAACAAGTCGCGGGTTATGCGGCAGCGCCCCTCGGTCGGTTGGGCGGGAGGTGGGCTGCGTTCTTGCCTGGGATCCGCGCGTAACAGCCACCGGCTGGTGTCGCTTCGGCCACTTGATGGTGCAGTCATTGCATATCAACGTTCTAAAGTAATATCTAAGATCATATCAAGAGGCCGTTGGCCTTGCCCTGGTGCGATTTTTATAATCCTATCATCGAATGGTACGTTATTTTCAAGCAGAGTTTCCTGACCGCCAGGGTTGAGCACTTCGGCTTCTAACTCCTCGTCGGGATGGGCTAGCTCTGTGTCTACATTCCTATCTCTATTCTGCATACTTTCTAAAAAGGCTGCGTCTGCTTGAGATGCTACGAATGGAACAATATCGGATGTGAAGCCAAGAGCACGAAAATTTCAGCACTAAACTCGCAATCACTTTCTAAAAGGACGCGAGGAATCTTGAAATTTTGTTTGGGGAACCCCAGGCCTTTACAAGAAAGGAAAACCTGATCAGGACCCAGCTTTACATTCCTATTATAAGCTACTTTTAGAGCTTCTAGGTCACTAAGCTTTATTCGGGGTCCTATATATGTTCTATCCTCCTGGGAGATATTTGGTCGTTCTTGCTGCATCTGGGAGGCGTTTCATAAATTTTGCTCAACACTTTTACTGCTATCACTCCTATTTTGGCTAGCTCTCTGACTTACAGCTCTGGCAGCGTCTATCGCTGACTGTCGAGCTGCGACACGAGCAGAATGGCGTGCCAGAGTATCTCTCGCTGGCGAGATACGCCTTCGATCTACTAAACTCCTTTCTTTGACCCTACGAACTCTATCCTGCTCTTTTTCTAGTATCCGTCTCCATTCGTTATATCTACGTATGCGCTGTCGCCTCTCTGTATTTGTCCTTTGCTTCTCACATCTGATTTGTGGATCCATTCGTCTTACTATATGTCCTACTGTATTCTATGCCTGCTCTGTAGCCCTTAGTCCACGTCCTGTCTTCGTCTGGAGCGACGCAAAATATTGGCCACTTGCTCCTCACGTCTGATCTGCGCGTCTTCTCGTCTAACTGTATTTTCGGCAGTATTCTGAGTCTGCTCTCTGGCCAAAGACAATATAAACACTAAGATGTGCCGCGCTCATACAATTATGTGGTGTAGGGAGGGTTGTTTTTTGAAAGAGTGCTATCTCGCTCGCACGAACTCCAGTGCGCTCGCAAATCTAAAAATAGAATGAGCTTGCTTGTATAAGTACACACGGAACGTAAGTACGTATGTGTGTGTGTACGTGTGCAGAGCTGCCGAAATTGCCAGCCAAATATTTTTGTGAAGATTTCTTGAGACACAAATTTTTTTGCTGAGTGTCGCTTATTGACGCGACGCACTAATACCCTATAGAAAATTAATATAATTTGATGTTATATCTGATATACATATTGCGTTTGTATATATTTACATTCGTTCATTATATTCGTTTATAGTACATTAAACAAAATTAGCATATAAAGAATATACAAAATATACAATTTTTTATATTTTGGGCATGCGTCATCGGAAAATCATAATCTCCATTCAATTCTAAAGTAATGGGGATTTTCTTCGACAGCGCACTATGGGGCAAATGACCACTTTATCTGGCATTTGCATGATTTTTAAAAGTTTTCGAATTAGAACAAATTTGCTGGTAACGCATTTAGAAAATATCAGACTGTTATGCCCCAAACTCAAAATGTTAATTAACAGTCCCATGTAAGAATAACAGCTTTAAGTCAGCGAAATTTTGTACTTTACTTGTTAAAGTGTGATATAACAGGAGCTTGGATACAAAATTTGGTTCATCTAACTTTTATGGTCTCTGAGATCTAGGCGCTCATAAAGACGGTACTCTCGAGTAGCGGGTATAGAAAAGAGCTACCACGCCCATTTTTTCAAAATATCTTCCTCTTACTATTATTAACTCATATTAAAAAACCGAACTTAAAAATATTGCTTCGTTTGAAAGTTATTAATTAATGCCACAAAAAGTGGTCAAATTCCCCATAGTGCAGCGGCGTCGTCAACAACCAATACAACAAGCGTATACACACATACAGTTAAAGCTCAGCCCACGCTGGAACTTTTGAAACTTCCAGCCAGTCAGGAATTGCGCTCAAAATTTTGTATGGCGCGGCACATCTTAGTGTTTATATTGTCTTTGCTCTGGCCGTATACATTTGGTTACGTGTCGTATATTCTGTGCATTTATCGCAACACTATTTTCCTCAGCATTCACAATCTGTTCGCCAGCGACGGCTGCCTGCTCTGCCTGCTCTGCCTGTTCTACACCTGAAACCTGCCTAGCAGTTACCTGATTTTGTCCCTCATTCTCTTGCTGCTGGTTCCTAATCGGTTCAACGAACTGAGGGGCTGAACTTATTAAAACTTACCTGTTTGCAACAACTTCTAAAGTTTCTAAATTTCATTTTCAATCTACGTCTCTGAGACTGTTAAGAAGCAGATTGCCTATGCAATTATAATTAATTATATCATTATAATTAATTAATGAATATTAACTATTTATTTTATATAATTATATAAAACAAAACGAATTATTTATGTAATTATATAAAAACCAAAAAAGAAGAAAAAGAATTAATTAAATATTAGCACTTTAAGCGAAGCAGCGACGTCCCCTGGCGAGAGCAGCGACGTTCGTCCTCAGCCGCTAAAGAAGCAGCGACGTCCGGCCTTAGTCTCCAGAAAAGCACCGACGTCAGCAGCAACACCGAAAAGCGCGCGATGCACCGTCACAGTTAGCAACTATTATTAGCTTCTAACTGACGATCGGCACAGAAAAACAGAAAAGCAAGCAGTATTTTTATTTAATAAGTTAAAAGCTAAACTAGTTTAAATTTGATTAATAATTGGATTTTATTGCAATCGGCAATCGAAAAGTCTCTATCGCTCTCCTTGGCTCGATATCGACTGGTTATACCCAAAAAATGCCTACTGAAATTCCGCCGTTTTTTTCGCGAGAGTCACTCAAGAGAGAAGAGAATAGAGCAATTAGGAGCAAGGCAGAACGAATGGGAGTCAAAACATGCGAGATAAACGGAAAATTAAATTTTTACAGGAAAAAGCCGTTTCTATATATTCTTCTAGTTCTATTCTTACTAATTAATCCTTCTAATTATATTCCCATTAAGTGGGGTAGTAGCAGGTTAATGTTTTGGATTCAAACATGTGATTTTGCGAGGTCGCTCTCTCAGCTTCTTTCTATCTCTCTCTCTCTCTCTCTCTCTCTCTCTCTCTAATTGACACTGTTCACAAAAGAGACATACAAGGTGAATTTAGTGATAAGGTGATGTTGTCTGTGGGGAGGACCACCTACTCTATTGCGGCGCTCAGCATACATGGTTCTCGAAAGAGAGAAGATTTTGTGACTTAGATGTTGTCACCTTATTACTAAATTCATCTTGAAGACATACGGATGAGTATAAATAGACAGTTGCTCTATTAAGAGAGCACTTGTTCAGATAGTGGGGCAGAGAGTTCACAAGCGGAAAGAGAGGGATAGAGAGAAAAACTCAAATAAATGTAACGTCTATTTTTGCGTTGGCCGACATTTGCGTTTGCCCCTCCCCATCCTGTAACGGTTAAAAAACTGTTTACTGCAATGATGATGGTGGAGGGGGGATCTTGCAGCGCATCGCGCATCCCTTTTATTTATAGAGAGAGGGGGCTTGGTCAGAAGTTTGAAGGGAAAACAGAGAGAGAGAAAAACTGCTTGCCAGTTTTGCTTTGATTTCGCAGTTTCTTTGATGGTCAATTCTTTTTCTTTTCACATGCAATCGCAGGTACCCCTCCCCTACCTATAACGGCTCATTCAATCACAATATGCAAATATGTGTATGTATTATATTATGTATATTTACATTTTAATGTATGTCCATTCGTTTTAAAATATATACATACATACATATGTATATACATCCATACATACATATGTAAATCATTGCCTGGGCGGGCGCTTATTATTTTGGACTTGTGATATTGCTAGGTATCTTCTCTCTCTCTCTCTCTCTTTCTCTCTCTCTCTCTCTCACTCTCTCTTTAGAGGAAAGGGACAGATTGATTAGTAAATGAGGGAGGGCAGTGATCGCGCTTGTTGGATGAAGAGGGAGTGTTGGTTTAAGGTCAAAAGGAGAAAAGAGAAAGCGCTGATCGCTGTTACTCATTGCGGGGCAAAGCAGACGAGGAAGAGTGTAAGGAAGAGAGAGCGAACTCATATGTATCTACGCAGCCTCTCTAAATGGTTTTCTCCATTCTGGCTATAATAATGATCCGACTCAAATTCGGCAATTTGGTAGGGGAGTGTAAGGTATAAGTAAGTATGTAAGTGGCGGACACTTTGATTTTTGCATCTCCCTCTCTCAAAAATCAATATTTTCCAAAATTTCAAAAGCATATTTCTGTCAGAAGCGTTTTCTTTAATTTAAATGGAATGCAATTTTGCAGCTCTTCCCGCAAAAAATTGTAAGGTATGGTGGCGGATTGGTATTTTCAACTAAAACATTGTGTAGATGTGAAAATATTTATTTAAACTATGGGAAATAATGAAAAATAACAAAACAAGAAAGAACTTATATTAAAATTCTCGATCAGCTTCTTTTTTTTCGAGCTTCATTCTTTTGAATGTGGAGTGCTCCGATGTTGCTCTTCTTTTAGACGCCCTTTTTTCCTTTCCAGCTTTCGTTTCATTCTTTTCGGCTGACGTTTTTTTGGTCGAATCCACTTTTTATACCCGGTACTCGAAGAGTATAGGGGTATATTAGATTTGTGGGGATAACGGTTGTGTGTAACGCCCAGAAGGAAGCGTTTCCGACCCCATAAAGTATATATATTCTTGATCAGCATCAATAGCCGAGTCGATATAGCCATGTCTGTCTGTCCGTCCGTCTGTCCGTCCGTCTTCATTTGTGCCTAAATCTCAGAGACGGTTCAAGCTAGAGTAACCAAATTTTGTATTGAGTCTCCTGTGTTATCACACTACTCAAAGTGTATTTCAAAATTTTGCCACGCCCCTTTCCGCCCCCACAAAAGACGAAAATCTGTGGAATCCACAATTTTTAATATAAAAGTAAACCAAAAACGCAGAATCATGGGAAATTACTGTATCTATCAGATTGCCGAATCTGGATCAGGTGGGATCATTATTATGGACAGATTATTCGTTCGATTCTCTTTGTAGAAGTCTGACGTGTTTTTGTTTTGCGCTCCGCTTATCTGCCTATTATCTTTAATAAACAGCCGGTGTTTTTGAACATATCAATATAAATAAACTATAAATTGCCTACTTGCTTAGAGCTTCTCCTTAAACGCGAGTGCACGCCCTTTAATTGTGTTTTTAGACATAATTTAATTATTTTCCTGTGTCGGTAGACATTGTGTTTTGTTGTTTCTTTTCGTAAGCACACACAGAACCAAAATCTGCCGCTCTCACCTAGTTGATCTGTTCTATTGCTTTTATCGCTCTCTCCCTATTACCCAAACTAACATAACTGTTCTTCCTCTCTCGCTCTCAATACGTTCTGTGTAGTAGCGCTCTCTCTCTCTCACTTTCTTTCTTATTGCGCTTTCATCGCTTATCTGGCACACTGGTCTGATATATATTTGTTTTGAAATTTTATTTTTTTTATATTTCTCATAATGGAATACGCAGTTGTCTGTGCCAAGAAAACCTGCAAGAAGCAGATCACCCATGACCAGCCGAGTATCCTCTGCTGGCTCTGCGACTGAGTCTCCTATGCGCAAAAAGGTCACTCCGCGGGATCTGCATGTGCCGACTGCCCCTCGGCCGGCCGATGCTGACAAGCTGACTCCGACCACTCCAATAGTGCAGCAGTTGATATCGTTCGCCACTCCAAAGGCAACGACAGCTGCTGGTGATGAAAATTCGGTAGCCGAATTTATCGCGTCGGAGGGCATGCAGCCAAAGTCGTCTGTAGCGTCCGTGTCCGTAATGTCCGCAAACTCATTAGCGGTCCCCTCAATTCCGACCCCACCAGTTAATATACGTCCCGGACCACCGGGTATTACCATCACAGGTGATAGGCCTGTGGTGCCAAGATTGGTCGGGATCCCACCAAAGAGACAAGTTTTTGTCTCACGACTTGCCCCTGACTCCACAATTAAAGATGTGACGGCTTATATCCAAAGCCGCATACAAGCCGTTGATTTCAAGGTGGAAAAGTTCAACTTTTCTTATGCCAGGGAGATAGCTTCTTTTAAAATAAGTGTCTCCCAAACTCACTTTAACACCATCTGTTCTGCCAAATTTTGGCCGGAGCATTTGGTGGTGAAGGAGTTTAAGGCAAAGAAGAAGACCAGGCCCCCAATAACTCTGCCAACAAATCCGACCAGTGCTCCTTCGTCGTCTTCCCGCTCTACCTCCCGTCCAAAAAACTAACTAACTCTCTTTTGGTGACCTATCAGAATGTTCGAGGATTAGGTAGTAAGCTCAGCATTCTTTTCCAGGATAGTGTCGCATTTGCATCCCACGTTATTGTGTTTACCGAGACCTGGTTAAAGCCGGACATTCTTAGTTTCGAAGTTTTGGCAGGTCGGTACACAACTTTTAGAAAGGATCGTTCGTCTCGACGTGCAGGTGGGGTTCTAATTGCTGTGGACTCAAACTTCACGTCGGAACTTTTCACAATCCAGATCCAGCAGGAACTGGAATTTCTGTGTGTAAGACTGATTCTTCCCGCTTTCTCAATTTTCACAACTTGTTCGTATATTCCACCGTCTTCGGATATCGCAATTTACGAGCAGCATTTGTCCGCCTTAACCGCTATTTTTTCCTCGCTATCTGACAAAGATCACATGATAGTTCTTGGTGACTTCAACTTGCCAGGAATTGTTTGGTCTTCGGTAAACAAGTCTAATAGCCTGGTACCCATGTCATGACATGACTTTGTTGACGGCTTGATTGACCTGTCTCTGTCTTAACTTAACCAGTTAAAAATTCCTTGAGTCGTTTTCTTGATCTGTACTTTGTAACGGATGCGACCTTAGCGTTGTTAACTCGAGTCCCCCCGCTCACTATACCTGAAGATGCCTACCATCCTACTTTTGATGTGTCGCTCGACCTAGGACGAACGGTACTGGATCGGTCGGGTAGACTACCCCAATGTGTCCGCTGCTTCCGTAAAGCCGAAGCTTAATAATCTCATTAGGGATTTTGATTGGTCCGCTTTATATTTGTGCAGTGATGTTACGACAGGCACAAACATTTTTTATGATGCACTGGACTCACTTTTTGTCTCTTGTGTCCCACTTTCCTGTCCGATTAGATCAAGAAAACCCCCTTGGTTTACCAAGGAGTTATCCCATCTAAAAAACTTAAAATCAAGACGTTATAAAAAATTTCAAGAAGTTGGCTCTCCTTCTTCTCTTTCTCATTATGTAATAGCTCGTTCAAACTTATCAGTTCTTAACGCTCAATGCTATCAGAATTTCCTATCTCGATGCAGGATACGTTTTTCTAAGGACCCCAAACAGTTCTAGAGCTTCGTAAACAGTAAGCGTAGAACGTCCGCACACCCATCCTCGCTATCCTTCATTAATACGTCAGCAGATAATGGTCAGGCAATTGCCGATCTTTTTGCACGTTTTTTCCAAACTACCTATTCGCAGGACGTTTACTCTGGTCAGCCGTATCCATACGGTTTACCGAGGTCGAACGGCATTTTCTGTGCTTTGCTAAATGAAAGCTCGTTGCTTCATGATCTACGAACAGTAAAGCCGGTGTTCTCACCGGGTCAGGACGGAGTTCCCGGCTGCGTACTCAGGTACTGTGCCGAGTCTCTGTGTGGGCCGTTGCTTAAACTGTTCAACCTATCTATAAATTCTTCATGCTTTCCCCCGATATGGAAGGAGTCTTTTATAATTCCTTTCCATAAGAAAGGTAGCAAGTCTGACGCAATGAACTATAGAGGTATATCTAAGTTATCCGCTATTCCTAAAGTGTTTGAGAAAATTTTAACTCCGCACCTGCAGCACCTATGCAGATCACTTATGTATATCTCCAACTCAACATGGATTTATAAGGCGGAGATCAACCACTACAAATTTATTGGAGTTTACCTCCTTTATAATAAAAGGCTTTCAAGGTAATTTGCAGACGGATGTTGTTTACACCGATTTTAGTAAAGCGTTCGATTCTGTAAACCATTCTCTCCTAGCACAAAAGCTCGACCTTCTAGGGTTCCCGCCCAATCTCCTGAGATGGATCTCTAGCTACTTTTGTTCTAGGTATCAAAGAGTCCTTTTCAAAAACTCCCTGTCCTCTCCAGTTATGGTGACTTCGGGTGTACCTCAGGGCAGCCATCTAGGCCCCTTACTCTTTACTCTCTTTATAAATGATCTACCTTCTGTATTAACATACTCTCGAGTACTAATGTATGCGGATGATGTTAAGCTCTGTGTCCAGTATAAGGACATTTCTTTCCAATCCAGGTTGCAATCCGATCTCGATAGATTTCAGTCTTGGTGTTGTGCAAATTTATTATGCTTCAAAATGTAAAGTAATAACTTTTCATCGCTCCAGCGCCTTTCTGGTTCCTTACACCCTTTGTGGTGGTTCTCTTGAGAGAATTACCCGGGTTGATGATCTTGGTGTTCTATTAGATCCCAAGTTAAAGTTTTCAGAACACATTTCCACCATGGTGAATAAGGCCATGGGCGTGCTTGGGTTTATAAAGAGGTGGTCAAAGGAATTTGACGACCCCTATATAACAAAGACTCTCTACACCTTTCTGGTTCGTCCGATTTTAGAATACGGTTCTTGGTGCCCTCAGTACAACGTATATCGTGACCGTATAGAATCAGTTCAGAAAAACTTTTTGCTTCTTCGCGGCCTCAACTGGGATGCAAGTGTGAGACTGACGTCTTACTCTAATAGATTGCTTTTAATAAACCTTCCAACCTTAGCTAATCGTAGGAAAATGCTTGATGTGATTTTTGTGCACAACTTGATCAAGGGTGACGTAGATAGCCCTGACCTGTTGAGCCGCATAAACTTCACGATTCCTATTAGAAGCACTAGAAATTATACGCCCTTGTTTCTTCCGCTTTGTAGATCGAATTACTCCTTGCATGAACCATTTAGGGTCCTATGCTCGGATTATAATTCCCTCTATCATATTATATCTACCACTAACCCCCTTCCTAGTCTTAAATTACTAATACTCTTATATCGTTCCCGTAATAAGTAATTACTTCGTTTCTTTAGTTATATTAGTTCTACTTTTCCTCGAACACTAGTCTAACACCTATCTTTCATGCATGCCCGCGATCGGTTCGGTTAACGAGTCGGGCGTTAAGCGGCTGCGCCCCTCGGTCGGTTGGGAGGGAGGTGGGCTGCTTTCTTGCCTGGGATCCGCGCGTAACAGCCATCGGCTGGTGTCGCTTGGGCCACTTGATGGTGCAGTCATTGCACATCAACGTCCTAAAGTAAAAAAAAAGGAACAAATTAAATTTCAGTGGCTACGCAACGCCTGCCAAGCGCTTACTCATTCCCTCTCTCTCTCGCAAACACTTCCACGTCTGAAATATGTAGTTATACATGTCATGTAGAACTGTAGAAGCAGATGTAAAAATCATAGGTAAACAAAAATAAATTTCATAAATCGTAGGCTCATAAATGTATGTATATACTGACTGAGTACCGGGTATATCACAACGTTCCCCCTTGTTTTTAGTTAAAATTTCTATGCAGACTGCATCAAATATGTCACTAAGAGATATTTGTCGTGTTTGTATGGACTTGTGTGTTAATAGTGGAACTCCACCGTATGAAGCCGATGAGTTTTTTCCTATTATTGAGTAATTAATAGGGACAGGAATTGAAACGATATTAAATAGGTGAGTTTCTTGGAGAGCTATAACATATGGTTGATGCTTTTTTATGAGAGATTGTAGTTCGCTGTAATTATTAATATAGCCTTTTAAATTCCATTGAATTATTTTAAGGGTCATTGATCTAACTTAATATGTGTATTTTATTAGAAGTTTTTTTAATATGTACTGATTTTGTATACGAACTACTCAGTGTCCATTGTGCTTTCATCACTAAGTAATGATTTTTTGAGCCGTTTGGTTTTTTGTTTCTGTAATTTCTCTTTGGGTGTTTGTGTTTGCTTTCTTAGGTTATAATTTTCTTCCTGTGATACGTCTATGGGTTGGGATTCCTTATGAGATGTATCAATTTGGTCCTTGGAGATTTTCATGATGGCGAGTTTTTATACCCGGTACTCGAAGAGTATAAGGGTATATTAGATTTGTGGGGATAACGGTTGTGTGTAACGCCCAGAAGGAAGCGTTTCCGACCCCATAAAGTATATATATTCTTGATCAGCATCAATAGCCGAGTCGATATAGCCATGTCTGTCTGTCCGTCCGTCCGTCCGTCTGTCCGTCTGTCCGTCCGTCTTCATTTGCGCCTATATCTCAGAGACTATTAAAGCTAGAGCAACCAAGTTTTGTATCCAGTCTCCTGTGTGATCACACTACTCCAAATGTAATTCAAAATTTCGCCCCACCCGTTTCTGCCCACACAAAGGACGAAAGTCTGTGGCGTACACAATGTTGAAGATACGAGAAAACTAAAAACGCAGGGTCATAGAGAATGCCCATTTCTATCAGAGTGTTGAATCTGGATCAGATCGGATCATTATTATAGCTACAATGAAGAAAACCATTTCGAAAGTCATCATTCCCTCTCGCTCTCTCTCACACGCGACCCCATCTGCTTTGTTTATTCGTATAAATGAGCGCCTAGTTCTCAGAGACTATAAGAGCTAGAGCAACCAAACTTTCTATCCAAGCTCCTGTGATACCGAACCAGCACAAGTTTGTTTTAAAATTTTGCCACGCCTCCTTCCGCCCCCACAAAAGACGAAAATCGGTGGAATCCACAATTTTTAAGATAAATGAAAACCAAAAACGCAGAATCATGAAAAATTACCATATCTACCAGATTACCGAATGTGGATCAGATCGGATCAATATTATGGCCAGAAGAAACAAATTAAATTTCAGTGGCTACGCAACGCCTGCCAAGCGCATACTCATTCCCTCTCTCTTTCGTACACACGTGTACTTCTCGAATATGTAGTTATACATGTCATGTAGAAATATAGAAGCAGATGTAAAAATCATATGTAAAAAAAAATGGAAACATGTATAAAAATTTCAAAAATGGTTTGACTGTATTTTTTGAAATATTATTTTGGCCAAAATTTAATTCGTCCCTTTTGCGAACATATAATAAATCTTAAGCTCAGATATGTATGTACATATATACTGACTGAGTACCGGGTATAAAGTAGAGCCGCGGCCTTTGCCGCGACTCACAACATTCCCCCTCGTTTTTAGTAAGGGAAGGAACAGGAATACTAATAAGGCTGATGTGGGCAGTGGATTTGACCTAACCAGAGAGACGCTTGTGGAGCAAGAGAGATCCATGGCAGATTCTACGGGATTTAAGAGAATGGAAGTTAATGAGATACAGAATACTTTCATAGGGAGGGAGATGTATCGCGGGGTCCTAATTGAGTCCACGGAGAACAAAGATAAGGAACTGTTTTTTACAGGATTCGAGCATATCTCGAAGTTATATTCCAAGATAGGCCGGACCAGAGTAGCATACAAAACTTGAGTTAGACCTTAGACCATCTTTTGACAAATCCAAAAACTCACTTGGTTTCATTTGAGTTGAAATAATGTGAATTAAAACACAAATTAGGTAAAAATATAATGCCCAGGTAGTATACCAATAGGTATGACTCGCTTAGATGTTGAAGAAGAACTATAATTAGGCAACAATTACACTACTCGACAAATTTCAACTTTTTTTCCGCTGTGGCCAAAAATGACTTTTTCTGATAGACTTGGAGATGTAAATTTTTTTAAGGAATTAGTTTTTTTTTCATGGTTTAGTTTTTTTTTAAAGAATTTTTAAAAAATCTGGTTTTTTTTGTCATAGGTAGTGCTTCTATTTTTCACATAACTTCAGTTTCCTACAACTGGTTGTATTGAACTTTGCAGTTAGGTTAGGTTAGGTTGCAGCGGTTGACCGACTCACTGGGAGCCCAGCACACTTAGGCCGTTTTCGGCCCGTTGTGATACCGCGGGGGAATCTGCCCCTACTCGCATTGTGAGACCCGAGGTCAACAGTTGTCCCAGCCTGCAGCTTTTATGAAGTTAGCTATCTTTCTGGGACATATGGTGGACATTACCGAAATGTCTGAAATGAAGGGCGAGCCCAAGTGCTGTAGCCTTCTTCTGCTGAGAGCTGGGCAAGAGCAGAACAGGTGTTCCACCGTTTCATCCTCTTCTTCATCTCTACAGCTACGGCAAAAATCATTGTTTGGGGCGCCCAGTCTCTTAGCATGGGTACCTACTAACCAGTGCCCCGTTAGGGAGCGTATGACTGCGCTGCACCTTCGTCTGCCGAGCCTGCATAGCTCAGAGGTGCGCTTCCTATTTATGGTCGGCCATGTTTGCCGAGATATACGACAACGTGGTACTGATTGCCACTTGTTATCTGTTAGTTGCTTATATTGCTCCTTTATTATGAGCCTACATGTGGCCATCGGCATACGAGTATCCTCCTTGTCTTGGAGAAGGGGGATTGTAGTGCCAAGTCTGGCCAGCTCGTCTGCAATACAGTTGCCTTCGATGTTCCGATGTCCCGGGACCCATATAAGGCTAATAACAAATTGCTGAGCCATCTCGTGAAGAGATTTGCGGCAATCTGCAACGGTGGCCGAGTTTGCGGAGATCGCATTAAGCGATTTGATTGCAGCTTGGCTATCACTATAGATGTTTACGCGGGTTACCATGGCGGTAGTTTCCTGAAGGCAGTTTAGGGCCTCCTTGATTGCAATGACCTCCGCTTGGAAGACACTGCAGTGATCAGGAAGTCTAAAGGAGTGCTTAATGTTTAGCTGTTCGGAGTATATGCCTCCTCCGACCCTATTGTTCAGCTTTGATCCATCTGTGAAGATGTTTAGGGCCCCTTTTTGGGCCTGGGGGTCCCTCACTCCACTCGTCTCTGTGGGGGATAATTGCATCGAAGGGGGTATCTGTGTACTCCCTTGGAACACAGTAGTCCGTTTTAGTAGGGACGGAACTGCCGTTTAGTATTGAGGAGTGACCTGTGTGCTGTGGTGCCCATTGGTCAGAGTCTCTCAGTCGTATTGCTGCCATTTGTGCCCTTTCTTTTCCTGCGAGGGCAAGGCTTTAGAGGCACAGAATGGCATCTAGCGCATCATTTGGAGTGGTACGAAGATCTCCACTGATGCAAAGGGCGGCTGTTCGCTGAACCTTTTCGAGCTGTTTGGTGATCGTCCTTTTTGATAAGGCCGGCCACCATACAGTAACTCCATAAAGAATTATCGGTCTAACTATGGCTTGGCATATCCATTGGACTATACTTGGGTTCATGCCCCATTTTAAGCCGATAGCTTTTTTGCAAGTGTAGAGGGCTATCGTGGCCTTCTTCACTCTGTCTTTGATATTCAGGTTCCAGTTTAGCTTTTTGTCGATTACTAACCCTAAGTAATTGGCACTGTCGCTAAAGGAGAGCCTGCATCCGTTTAATGTGGGGGGTTTAGAGACGGAATCTTGTATTTGCTTGTAAATAGCACAAATAGCACAAGTTCTGTCTTTGAGGGATTAACTCCTCAAGACCTCGCGATTCTGTCCACCTTGACAGTCTCGCGAGCTTTGCGGTCATTAAGTCGCAGAGTGTTTGAGGGTATTTGCCCGAAAAGATAATTGCTACGTCGTCCGCGTATGCTACGACTTTGCAGCCCCCCCCCCCATCGAGGTGATCGAACCCTCACTAGGGAGGTGGGTCGGTCCATTGATGGAGCACCCTGGATGGAAAATGAGTATCGAGAAGAATGTGTAGGGACTCCTCACTGGAGTTGGTCCACGTACCATCGCTTCTCTTAAGGTATCCCACCGAGGGGATCGTTTTGGAGAGGATCTTGCGCAGTCTTGCAGCTTCCGACGTTACCTCGATTTCAGAACAAAATCTTTGCCAAGAGGCCCTTTTTGCCTGTCTGATTTCTTTCTTGTATAGGGCCAGACTATTTTTATAATCTGCCCAGTGTTACTCCTCGTTAGCGCGTTTGGCCCTGCTGAAGAGGGACCTGCAGCTTTTTCGTAGGGTATCTATTTGTTTTGACCACCAAGGGGGTTTCTTTTTCCACTTGTGTTGGTTTGATGGGCATGCTGCCGTGAAGGGCGTGTTGCATGCTTTAGTAAACCTGTCCACTAGATGATTTAGATCGTGCTCTGTGTTCAGGCAGATTGGTGCCTTGGAGGGAAGAAGTCCCTCCATGACTTTGACATATTTTTCCCAGTTGGCTTTCCTAGGGTTAGCAAAGACAGTGGGTTTTGGGCTCTCAAGAGATAGTGTGGTCTCGATATATCTGTGGTCCGAAAAGGAATGGTCCTCCAGAACTTTCCAATTCATAACTATGTCTGACAGTTTGTGAGACACTAATGTTAGGTCAATTACCTCTTGTCTATTCTTAATTATAAACGTGGGATCATTGCCCCGATTGCAGATTAGGAGATTAGAGTTTAGGATGAAGCTGAATAATGACTCACCCCTTACATTTTTGTCCGAACTCCCCCATTGGGTGTGGTGGGCGTTGGCATCGCAGCCTATTACAAGGCTTATATCCGACCTTTCGCTATCTCTGGTGAGCTTGCGAACTAGGTCACTGGGAGGATCGTTTTCCTCATGAGCCATGTAGGACGACATCAGCCTTATGTGAGAGCCTTGTAGTTCAAGGCTTGCTGCCGTGTTGTCACCATTGCTAAAGGTGTGGAGCAGAAAGATATTTAAGTGCTTCCTTGCAAGAATGCAGGTACGTATTTTACCTTCTTTCTGAGCTACAATAAGCTTGGCTCCTTCGTCGCTAATCCACAGACCTTGTCTCCTACTACCCAAGGCTCTTGGATCAGGACTACGTCTGCTCCGCTCGCTTCCAAGCGGAGTATGAGTGCAGCGGATGCTGCTTTACAGTGGTGGAGATTTATCTGAAGGAGTCTTAGAGACATCGACAGAGTTCTCCACCACTGTATTGTCTCCGTCCGAGTCGTCCTCGATAGTGTCGTCGCGACACATCGCCTCGAACTCGCGCATTAGAGTTGTATCAGAGGAGTAGCCGTCATGGGCAGGCTCTGGGTCGTCATCGGGTGCTTCGATCTCCGAGTTAACTTTGCAGTTAAAAAAAGCTGATAAATGCAGCTATAAATCCGACTCAGACTTTTTGTAGCTGCAACTTAACATCTGGAAGATATTAAGCTTCCAAATTGAAATTCAATAACTTTTTTCGGTATTTTTTTACCGAAATTTTGACTTTAAAAGCTCAGGAAAAGACGAAAAAAAAAATATTTGAATGCCTTGATTTTTGGTTTTAGATAGACACATTAATTAGGCGTCGTTTAAGGTATCGCTTATAAAAATATTAAAATAAACGGCTAAGTTATAACCGTTTGACCAACCGAATGAGAAACTTATGTAATTTAAAAACTATAACCACCTCTGGAAAGAACATGACAAATTTTAAAAAATTCTTTTAAAAAAAAAGCCTAGAAAAAATCAAAATTCTTTAAAAAGGTGTGAATCTCCTAATCTATTAGAAAAAGTAATTTTGGGCCACAGCGGACTTGTCGTGTTGACCATTGTTATCAATCAAAAAACTATTAACGAGCTCACGCTGACCGTCAAAAGCATACTATTCTCTTTTTGCAAATATACCTACCATTTTTGTAAGAAATTCAAGCCACGCTGCACAAAATGTGTGATAACGGTACTACGAATGATGACAAAAAACTAAAAAATCATAGAGGATAACTATTTCTATCAGAGTGTTGAATCTGGATCAGATCGGACCATTATTATAGCCACAATGAGGAAACCCATTTAGAAAGTCATCGTTCCCTCTCGCTCTCTCTCACACGCGACCCCGACAGCTTTGCCTATTCGTCTTTTTTGACGCCTAGTTCTCAGAGACTATAAGAGCTAGAGCAACCAAACTTTCAATACAAGCTCCTGTGATATCAATTCAGCACAAGTTTATTTCAAAATTTTTCCACGCCCCCTTCCTCCTCTTCAAAGGACGAAAATCTGTGAAATCCACAATTTTTAAGGTACGAGAAAACCAAACACGCAGGTTCATGGAAAATGACCGTATCTAACAGATTGCCTAATCTGGATCAAGATTAAGCACTTACTCATTCCCTCTCTCTTTCTCGCATACACTTTTCGCATAAACACTAACCGTATATATGTAAAGAGGAATATGTAGATGTGAAATGTAGAGAAGACAGATGTAAATAACATTTGTAAACCAAAATGGAAACAGATAACATTTAATATATAAAAATTTGCAGAATGGTTCAACTTCATTTTTTGAAATTTTTTTAAGATCTAAGATTACATACATATGTATATTCTGACTGTATACCGGGAATGCGGTCCTTGCCGCGGCTCACAATGTTCCCCCTCGTTCATTTTTATATTAATTTAATAAAATGTACCAACGAATTTCTTTATAGAATATACTTTATGAACATATATTGGAAGCAATAGGAAATCGTGGCGACTGTCGAGGAAAAAGTCTGATAACAGATTATACCGTTTTAAGAAAGGTAAAGTTACTATGAATATTATGATACATGTGATTAATTTCCTTCCTTAGATATGGACACATCCTAAGGTATTGGAGGACGCTTGGAAAAATGCTACTATTGTACGTAAAAAAATGTATTAGTTAATGCTTTTATAACGATGACTTTTATTTTTAGCAAAGAAGCAAAAAAGATACAAAAAAATTCCTTGTCCGAACTCCGAGGAAGATCAACCAGATGACATTTATGACAGCCAAACTGGTGTTATGTCTGTAACTAATGATTGGTGGCGCAGGTATCTCACAAAATCAGATTTGGAATCTATAATTCCTAGTAATAAACTCCGGATAATGTTTTCCATTCTTCGAATGTGCGAAGAGAAGGGCGAAAAATGGTAAGCGAATTTGGTATACTCTCCAATTCATTAAAAAGTGGGAACGTCGTGGGTATCGAGCGCCGCAGAAACTAAAAATTACTGGCAAGCGTAGGTTAGGTTAACCTCGACGGCCCTCAGCGGTGCCAGTAGGCCAGTATAGCCCTTAGTTATCCGGATGGGTATGGACCTTTACAAGGGTACTACTGAGATTTTAAAGTCCCCGAGAATCGAGTTGTTTTTGGCAAAGGCATCTTCCAGTGATTCCAGCGCCGGTGCGCCCAGGTATTTTCTCCTTGCCTTGCTTGCATATATTTTAAATATGAATTTTTTATATTTCAAACAAATTTTTTGATTAAAAAATGAATAGTTTCTTTATAATTAATTTATTTTGAATTAAGCTTAACCACTAAAGGCTGGTATCCAGCACCGCGAAATTTTACTGAAAGCAAACTGTTCATTATTTCGGATGTGTGGATCTCAATTAAAATAGTGTGACCAAGAGCCTAAAAAGTGATTTGCCACTCTCATGAATCAGCTGTTTTTTGTAAATACCGCCAATTGTGATAGTTCAATTAAAATTAAAAAAGTAAAAAATTAACTCTGAGGTCGAAGTTATTGTGTTGGTGGCGGCGTTTATTGTTGTTGCAAAACAGAGAGAAGCACTGCGCAAACGGAGGTGTCACAAATGTTGGGTAAACCCTTATTTGAAGCAGAGGAAGGAAAAGGGGAGGTTCCATAATGATGTGAGTATTCATATAATTAATATTTTTACCAATTGCAGTGTCTCTTACACATTTCATAGTTTTAGAATATGCTGCAGAACCCTACAGTGTTTCACCAGAACTTTCACATGGATGAGCACCAATTCAACTACTTATTTTCATTGGTGGAACCGTTTTTAGTAGCCAAGCGCAACTCACGGCCAGACGCTATTCCACTCAAAGCAAAATTAGCCATTGTTCTCGAGTAAGTCCATTGCAAGACAACAAATATATAAAATACCTACTTATTTAATCGTTTGTATTAGATGTTTTGCGACTGGAGATTTGCAATGTCACGTTGGCTCGACCTATAGGATTAGTAAACAAGACTTGGGCCGCAGTATAGGAAAGCACATAGCAATCAAGGCACCACCAAACAGCGGTAGCGCTTTCTACAATTATAAAGTAAGTATAATTACCTGAGGCAACGCATAAGAATAACCCTTACCTTCGCTCTATAGGGCTTTCACTCAATTGTGCTTATGGCTGTTTGTGACGCTTCATATAAGTTTACCTACATCGACGTTGGTGCTTACGGAAGTGAGGGCGATATGAATGCCTTTTCGTATTCGTCGCATGGAAAAGCAATTTTATCTGGAAATATAACATTTCCAGAAGATAGTATGCTGCAGGGAGTACATACTCCATACTATATTGTTGCGGATGATGCATTCCCGTTGCATAAACGTATTATGAAGCCCTATGGATCTCGAAACCTTTCCGCAGCAGAGCGAATTTTTAACTACCGGCTAAGTCGAGCTCGCCGTTGCATTGAGAATGCATTCGGGATCCTAAGTAACAGGTGGCTAGCTGTTCAAGGCACGTTACGTTGTGGCCCAAACAGAGCACAAAATATAACTGCGGCATGCTGTTATCTACACAATTTTATGATGAGAGTATGCCCAAGAGAATATGGTGACACAAATGAAAGCCTTTTAATTGAAAACACAGCAGAAACCTTCCGTGGTCGGGTACAGGATTACCCAAAGTTTGTAAGGAACACAGTGAAGGATTTTGTAAACTCCGAAGCCGGATCAGTACCTTGGCAAAATGAATCTGCTGGTGTGCGCCAATAATAAAAAATTCCATTATTTTATTCAATTAAATTGTTTTATTTTTTTTGGTTCTCCTGAACCTTGGAATACAGCAGCTTGGTCATCTCCATTTCAACTTCTGTTGCTGCTTCTAGTGGTAGCTCAGTGGTAGCTCTAGTGGTAGGTAGCTCTAGTGGTAGGTTGGGGCTATATTGGCTTTATCATTAGCGGCTTTCTCCGCTACTCGGCAAGTAACCCAGTGAGGCCATCCACTCCTGTCGGTTCCTCCACCTTACGTCTTTTCGAAGACTTTGACTGCTGCAAAGGAAGTTTTAGTTTATTACTACTATAATAAACAGGTAAATAGTACTTACATATGAATAGGCCGTCGACGTGCTTGCCTCGAAGTCATCCTCTGTGAGCTCCCAGCATTCGTCGTCCACATTCGCGGTAGGGTTGGAGAATACATCGGGGCTCCATGCATAGGGGCTGCATGCATCGGGTCTGCATGCATCGGGGCTGCATGCTGGACTATCCAAAAATGTGCTTGTGCTTGCTTTGGTTCTAGAACAAAAGGTACATATATGTACATAGGTGCAAATAGTAAATTATGTGGGATTATAACATACCGTCTTTGCAATGACATCACAGGCAGAAAGGACATGTGTTCAGCGAACTGCCAATCGACAGTATCGCTGACCCTATTGTCTCCCAACGCTATGCCTCCCGCGCTGCCATTTTTGGCGCGCTTGCTGTGATGGTATCTAAGGCTGTCCCTCAGTCCTGTCCATGCTGTCTTACAATCATTCGCTACAAAGCATAATTATCATTAATAACTTTCAACAAATTAACATATGTATATCTTACCTCCCTTGTTTAATTCGGCACCAACACTCTCCCACGCACTTCTCACGGAAATGTTGTCGAAATGTTTCTTCTCCGTGATCCGCCAAAGACATGGTCTTGCCTCCAATGCTTTAATTAGGGCAATTTTCTCCTCTCGTGTAAAATTGGAGTCCCTCTTCGTAAATTTTCGCGCTGCTGGTTTTCCCTCCATCTTTGAACACTCCAGTAAAAATATGCACATATATTTTACTGGCACCCCTATCAGCTGTTCTCACAGTCCACATTCGTGTTTATATCGATACTATCGATACAAATTCGTGGATCCCGTTTACGTTGCTGGATACTGACTCCAGGAAAACACAAACGAAAAATTACTGTCCCCGTTTTTTTTATATGAAGTTTGGCAGTAATTTTTAGTTTCCGCGGTGCTGGATACCCAGCTTAATAGCGAATTTAGGTTTTGTGTGGCCAGTGCCTGCGTACCTAAGTGTGGCGATTTCAGCATTACATTTCTAAAAAAATTTAATGTGTCTTCATTTAGTGGTAAGCGACTATACATGTTGTCAAAATTCTCGACCTACGTCACTGTACATCGAAATTCACAAAGCAAAGTGACGCGTAGAACCTTCGAGACTTCACATACATTCGCAAAAGACTTTTTGAATCGTCGTTCGAGGGCAATAGGTGTTGGAATGAGAAGAGCAAAAGAGAACGAACAATGCAATCGGTTGCTTTCAGAATTTTTCCTCAAAGTCTCAGTGAAGAACTCTTATTTTGCGACCGCGTGAATCGGTCAACAGTTATTTGCGAGCTCTGCTCTTAATGCATCGTTGCTTGCTGCTGCCCTACACACTCAATCGCTACATCGCCCTTTCTCTAGGTTCGTCGTCCTACAAGAGCTTTGAAATATGTTCATCAGCAGAGCAGACGACACACCAAAATCGATCGTCGGGTGCAAGTAAATATTTCATTGGTTGGCACAGTAACCTAGCTGCTTCCTATTTTCACATAACTACTGTAAACCTAATCAATCTCGCCGTTACTGAAGTAAACACGGGCCAATTCGGGTCCTATTGTTATAAATCTCGCATCACATCGCCCCCCCAATCAGCTTACATGGCAAATAAAGCAAATTTACCCACATATATAGTTAAATTCAATCAATTGTGTTTTTAATGATATATATCGGTAATTATCGGTAATTGACCAAAATTACAAGCTCGCGAACGAAAAAAATTTTTTTATTTCGTTTATTTTATTGAATGTAAATAAAACTAGTCAACACGACATTTCTGCTGTGACCCAAAATGACTTATTCTGATAGATTTGGAGATTTAATTTTTATACCCGGTACTCGAAGAGTAAAAGGGTATATTAGATTTGTGGGGATAACGGTTGTGTGTAACGCCCAGAAGGAGGCGTTTCCGACCCCATAAAGTATATATATTCTTGATCAGCATCAATAGCCGAGTCGATATAGCTATGTCTGTCTGTCCGTCCGTCTGTCCGTCCGTCCGTCTGTCCGTCTGTCCGTCTTCATTTGCGCCTATATCTCAGAAACTATTAAAGCTAGAGCAACCAAGTTTTGAATCCAGTCTCCTGTGTGATCACACTACTCCAAATGTGTTGCAAAATTTCGCCCCGCCCCTTTCCGCCCGCACAAAGGACGAAGGTCTGTGGCATGCACAATTTTGAAGATACGAGAAAACTAAAAACGCAGAATCATAGAGAAAGACCATTTCTATCAGAGTATTGAATCTGGATCAGATCGGATCATTATTATAGCTACAATGAAGAAAACCATTTCGAAAGTCAGTCTCCCTCTCGCTCTCTCTCACACGCGGCCTTGTCTGCTTTGCTTATTCGTATAAATGAGCGCCTAGATCTCAGAGACTATAAGAGCTAGAACAACCAAACTTTCTATCCAATCTCCTGTGATATCGAACCAGCACAAGTGTATTTCAAAATTTTGCCACGCCCCTTTCCGCCCCCACAAAGGACGAAAATCTGTGGAATCCACAATTTTTAAAATACAAGAAAACCAAAAACGCAGAATCATGGAAAATTACAATATCTACCAGATTGCCGAATCTGGATCAGATCGGATCAATATTATGGCCAGAAGAAACAAATTAAATTTCAGTGGCTACGCAATGCCTGCCAAGCGCTGACTCATGCCCCTCCCTCTCTCTCCTAAACACTTGTACGTCTCAAATATGTAGTTATACATGTCATGTAGAAATGTAGGCGCAGATATACAAAGCATATGTACAAAAAAATGAAAACATGTATAAAAATTCAAAAAAATTAATTTTTTTAATTTAAATATTGTTTTTGTCCCTTTTGAGAACATATAATAAATTTCATAAATCTTAGGCTCATATATGTATGTATATATATACTGACTGAGTACCGGGTATAAGGTAGAGCCGCGGCCTTTGCCGCGGCTCACAACGTTCCCTCTCGTTTTTTTAAGAATTGTTTTTTTTTATGGTTTAGTTTTTCTTAAAGGAAGTTTTTAAAAACGTCTTTTTTTTCTTATAACTGGATATATTGAACTTTGCAGGTCTAAAAAGCCGACAAATGAAGCTATAAATCCGACCAAGATCAATACAACTTGTTATAAGAAACAAGAGTTATGTAAATAATAGAAGCACTACCTCGGCAAATAATACCAGATTTAAAAAATATCTAAAACTAATTAAAAGAAACCATAGTTCTATAAAAAAAAGTAATTCTCCAAATCTATCAAAAAAAGTAATTTTGGGCCACATCAGAAATAATAAGTTAAATTTTGTTGAGTAGTGGTTATGAATGAGTGGACTGTATAATTTTTTATTTGATATATTTAATATTGGTGATTATGTAATATTGGCGGCTTACGACGTGTTTTATATGAATAGCGGGGGATCAATATGCGGCGGTAACGATATGCGTGCGGTTCTTTGCGACTAGAATTTTCTTCTAAATCAACTCCACGAAAAGAAGTCGAACAAAAGGGAATAGAGAAGATCATGCGATGCGACGGTTAAATGCAATAACGGTGCACATCGATGTATGGGTATACGTGTGAGAGCGTAACAGTTATCTCTTGGGTACAAGCAATAACAACACACCTATGAGCGTGCAAATAGGTGCTTAAGCGGGGCAATATAAATATAAGCAAATGTATAGGGCAAGTTATAATATGAATGAATATCGATTAACTAAGCGGCTAATTTCTCAACAAGTAGTGTAGTCAATAGGAAGGTGATTTGCAAAAAAAAGTAGGTTTTGCACCGCCTTTTTTTACAAAGGCATATTTAAATTGCGCTAAGCAACAAAATTGAACTTTTTATTTTCGCATTGAACCAAACCGACTTTTTTTTATAGATTTGGGGCTTTAAAAATCTAGAAAACAATTGTTTTTTTTTTTTAAATCTGATATTTTATTTTAATGTTTTTTTTTTCATATTCATATTTTTATTTTTTCACATAACTTAAGTATCTCACATCTTCAACTGTGCAATTCTGAAAAGCACATAAGTGCATCTGTAAGTTGGACGGCTTCAGCTTACCGCCTGGAATTTATAAAGCTCTCAAATTTGATACATTTGTGGTTACTATCTATTAAGTCACATTTTAAGAAATGTGGTCAAATGTGGAATTTCTTACTATATACTTTTCAACAAGGATTTATTAATCTACGAATCAAAATATGTTTCAAGGTTTCATGGACTAGGTGGGACTCACTTTGTATACCTTCTCAAAAAATAGTTTTCATTATAACTTGGTTCATTTTGAACGATTCGCTTTAACATACAGTGTTGGAAAAAATAATTTAAATGTCAAAATTGTTTACATATTAAAATTTCCATTAAAAATATGCAATTTTTATTATTTTTTTCAATATTTTTCATAATTTTAATTGAAAGTCTATAGAGTTTGTTATATTGTAATGGTTCATTTAGAAATGGCATATTTTTTTCGAAAATATTTTTGCTGTGAAACTTTATGAAAAATATAGAAAAAAATAATAGAAATGGCATATTCTTTTCAAATATATTTTTTCAGTAAAAAATATAGAAAATGAAATGAAATGAACGTAGTGAGCCGCGGCCTTTGCCGTTATATTATACCCGGTACTCAGTCAGAATATATGTGATCTTACGATTTATGTAATTTGTTATATGTTAGTATATAATAATTGTATATATGTATAGAATTCGGACAAATTAAATTTTGGCCGAAATTTGAAAATTTAAAAAATTAGGTCGAACCGTATGCTAGATTTTTATACCCAGTACTCGAAGAGTATAGGGGTATATTAGATTAGTGGTGATATCGGATGTGTATAACACCCAGAGCGAAGCGTTTCCGACCCCATAAAGTATATACATATGTATGTATATGTAGAGATATTTAATGAGTTCCCTGCAAGTGAGTACAAGTTTGCTCCAAAAACTCCGTTAATAAAAATAGCACACGTGGTCGTATTGTTCAATATAATACAATGTTTATTCTTTGTATTAATGAGGTTAAAGTACAGTTTTTGCATATCAATTGCACAAATATAAAAAAAAAATCAATAGGAGCCGGCATGTCATATCGGAATTTTTAAGTAATGAGCCTGAGTATGGAAAAAATATGAAAGGCCGCACGCAAAGTGTGCTCACCGATTCGGAAAGACGGCTCATATTAAGAAAAGCATCAAATTCACACGACTCTGTGGCAAAGATTCTATGGCGTTATTTTGAAGGCCCAACACCTAAAGAGGTTAAAAATAAAGAAGAAGCCTCCCCTTAAACCGGCAAGAAAGGAACAGCGCCTCAATTTTGTGATATCACAGGAGTTTGGATAGAAAGATTCGTTGCTCTAGCTCTTAAAATCTCTGAGAACACAGGAGATTGGACTGAAAATTTCGTTGCTCTAGCTTTTATAGTCTCTGATATCTAGGCGCTCATGAAGACGGACAGACGGACAAACGAACACACGAATAGTCAGACAGACACGGCTATATCCGCTCGACTATTAATGCTGATCAAGAATATATATATACTTAATGGGGTCAGAAATGCTTTCTTCCGGGCGCTACACAGATCCACACACATCCACGCTTTTGTCACCACAAATCTAATATACCCCTATACTCTTCGAGTACCGGGTATAAAAACCAAAAACGCAATATCATTGAAAATAGCCGTATCTACCAGATTGCCGAATCCTGATCAGGTTGAACTACTATTATAGCCAGAAGGAACAAATTACATTTTAGTCGCTACGCAACGCCTGCCAAGCGCTTGCCCATTGCCTCTCTCTCTTCCACGTCTCGAATATGTAATTATGCATGTACATACATGTAGAAATGTAGAAACATATGTAAACAAAAATGGAAACATGTATACAAATTATAAAAAGGGTTTGACTAAATTTTTTGAAATATTATTTTTTGCCCAAAATTTAATTCGTCCCTTCTGCGAACATATACATATGTATGTATATACTGACTGAGTACCGGGTATTAAGTAGAGCCGCGGCCTGTGCCGCGACTCACAACGTTCCCTCTCGTTTGTTCTCGTTCTATTTACTGTCTTTTTGGTACTGAAAACTGCCTGCGCAACGGCAACGAAAAAACATGTATAATGAGTTCTCTTCTCTTCCCTTTTTCGCACTCGCTTCTTCGCTTAGCGATGGACTTAACTATAACTAACGTTTTAAATGTTTATTAATAAAAAAAAGATGAAAAATACGATTAATCCCGACCTGATGGAGAAAAATGGAGATCAGATTTGAAATCATTGACCTAAGATTAGCAAAAAACGTTCATCCGTTTTCAATTCAATTTCAAAGTTCAATTTTTTCCCCTGTGTTATTATATCCAGTAGTATCGGTATCAACTGA
Source organism: Drosophila algonquin (assembly GCA_035041765.1). Taxonomy (NCBI): domain Eukaryota; kingdom Metazoa; phylum Arthropoda; class Insecta; order Diptera; family Drosophilidae; genus Drosophila; species Drosophila algonquin. Next base: position 45,396 of record JAWNKY010003576.1, read on the forward strand.
ATATGTCAGCGTGCTCTTGAGGATGGGAGCGAAAAAACGGCTTGTGTTGTTGTGAGAATAAAGCAGCGTTCCTGCTCTTATAAAAATAAATGGATGTAGTTATTTTTCAAATTTTTTATAATAATTACACTAGCACTGCTCGACAAAATTGAACTTTTTTCCCGCTGTGACCCAAAATGACATTTTCTGATAGATTTGGAGACTTGAAATTTTTTAAAGAATTATGTTTATTTTATAAATTTGATATTTTCTGCTCATTTTTTTTCAGAGGTAGTGCTTCTTTTTGTAGATAACTTAAGTACTTTATAACTGGATGTATTGAACTTTCCAGTTCTAAAAAGCTGAAAAATGCAGATATAAATCCGACCCAGACACTTTGTACTTCCAGCTTACAGTCTGGAAGATATTATGCTACACACACGCTTCTTCTGCGATTCTCTCTCTCTCTCTCTCTCTGTCAAAAAAAACAATACGCCGGATAGAGAGACACTTAAAACAGTCTTAACTTTCTGTTTCTGTAATAATGATTTTCTAATTTTTTTTTTCGTTCTAGTTTAATTTTTTCCGCTTTTGTGGCGGTACTCAATGTGGTGGAATACTTTTTCAAACGGATTACGGAGTCTGATCCTGAACTATTTTACCTCGCCCGTAAGCTCTGAAAACATTAAATGTCATATTATTGCTAGTAATAACAATTACTTTGGAAAATTAAGTTAAATGAATATCCATATTATTATATTATTAATGAATAACCACATACCGATTATACTATATTCCGCGACCTTTACCTTGCCATAAACATACCTTGCTAGCTAAGACTGAAGTTACTCTTTAAAGGCCTGTATCCAGCGCCGCGGAAACTAAAAATTTGTGTCAAACTTATTATAAAAAAAGAGATTCGAAAGGAAAACCCCAAAAATAACAGCCTATGCAGATGACATAGGCATACTTATTACGGGTGTATGTCCATCGACCCTCAGCTCCATAATGGAAAATACACTTAGGGAGTGTAGGATACCGAATTTCGTCGAACTGTGTAGATTCCGCTATGAGGCGAATCCACATTCAAAGACACAATTTAACAGATTTAACAAAGTTTACGTTTTATTTCGCTTGTCACACTTCCGTCGCCTTCCAATGCCGCACAAAAAGTGAGTCCGTTCTATCGGCGCTCTCTTCACGATCTATGTTCTCGATCTCCCTATCGGTATCTCCCACCGAGTGTATCGATAGTGCGGCGATACCGACGCGCGATCTATCATTTTCAAATACAGAGTTGCTTATGTGACTACTTATCTATCTAAACATACTGCTACAGGAGATATGTGAGTGCGCGGACGAAGTAGGACTCAGTATCAACGCGGACAAGTCGGACCTCATCTCTTTTCCAAGAGGTACAAGGTACCGTCATGGACCCCCCCGAAAATCAATCAAACAAGGCTAACCCTTGCAACGCTAACAAGCTGGCATAGAGACCCAATGTATGCACTGGATCTACATCTCGGTGGTGCGACCAACTCAGCTGTAGTCTTAGTGTGGTGGCAAGCTACCGGGAAGAAGACGTACCACAAGCTTTTGGAAAAGACCCAGCGATAGGCTCTGCTCTGTATCACGGGGCACTAAGATCAACCCCAACAAAAGCACTCGAGACCATACTTGGAATTGATCCCCTGGACAACCACGCTCGTCTGACGGCAGGAAAGGCAGCACAGCGCCTAATTGCGTCGGGAAACATGTGGCCACAAGGATACGGGCACAGTTCAATTGGCAGAGACATGATAAGTTATACTGACTACATGACCCCCGAACTTGTCTCGACATCAAAACAAACACATTTATGGGACCCGAAGAATGGAAAAAAGGACGGGGCCAGACCCAGCACCTCAACATATATACAGACGGCTCCAAGATGGAAGGAGGAGTAGGAGCTGGCATACACTGCACAGACCCCGAAATAGGGCTGTCATACAAGCTACCAGACCACTGCAGCATATTCCAGGCGGAAGTCTTTGCCATCAGGAAAGAAGCGGAGGTTGCACAACAAACAGGGATCACGCAAAGTGGTCAATCTGTTTGTAGACAGCCAAGCGGCAATAAAATCCATGCAGTCGTCCGAGGTCAATTCTAGAAGTCTACTGGGAAGCATTGGACTCATTTTGCACGACCAAGTCAGTGCGGATCTATTGGGTTCCCAGCCACCAGGACATCGAAAGAAACGAAGCTGCGGACGCTCTGGCAAAGGAAGGCGTCGGGCTGGCGACTGAAAGAGTAGAAAATGTGCCTGTCTCCCTCAGAACGCTACAAAGCGACCTAGAAAAGCTGGCCAGACTAGAAAACGAGAGAAGGATGAGGCGCACAACCAACTGCAGAATCTCGAAAATCATGTGCAAAGAACGTAGTGAAAAACTCAGCCACTATCTGCTGCACCTTATACGAAAGGACTGTAGAATGTTAGTGGGGTATATTGACAGTGACCTGGCTGCATCACATGTTTCCAGACTAAACATCACCGACAGGAACAGCTGTAGGAAATGTGATGACCACGGGGCTATTGAAATCCTGGAACATCTTATCTGCAGCTGCCCGGCTCTCTCACGGGCAAGGAGCAAATACCTGGGCGCACCGACGCTGGCATCGCTAGAAGATGCCTCCAAGAGGACACCAAAGGAACTGCTGGCCTTCGCCAAAAACACCTCAATTTTAGGTGATATCAAAACCTCACCAGCACCCGCGTAAAGGTCCATAACCATCCGGATAACTAAGGGCCATACTGGCCTATGGGAAGCCCCAGGATGGCCGTCCGGATTAACCTAACCTAACCTAACCTAATATATAAAAAAAAATGGGCGAGGAACTTCACGTTTGTGTTTTACTGGGCTCAGTTCTAGCAAGCTTAGCGAAATCCATAGATTCCTATCGACACGATTGTGGACTGAGAGAACAGCTGACATTCAGGCCAGGAATATGTATGTGCCTATAACGCTAGTCAAAACGTTACTTATGCTATGGCCCAAAATGACTTTATCGGATAGGTTATGGTTTTTTTTTTGGTTTAGATTTTTTTAAAGAATTTTCTAAAAATCTGTTTTTTTTTCAGAGATAGTGATTCCATTTTTCAAATAACTTAAGTTTCTTATAACTGGTTGTATTAAACTTTGCAGTTCTGTCTGTGTCGGATTTATAGCTGTTTTTGTCACCTTTTCACAACTGCAATACAACCAGTTTAAGAAACTTAAGTTTTGAAAAATAGCCGCACTTCCTCTGGAAAAAATATGACCATTTTTAAAAAATTCTTTAATAACAACTAAACCATAAAATACGAGGGGGAACGTTGTGTACCGTTGTATACCCGGTGTTCAATCAAACTTCGTCCACCAAACTAATTTAGAAGTAGTTAAACACCTCTCGTAGTCAAAGCGTGCTCTCACTATTCTCGCTTATGTTCGGTGCTCATGCACTAAGAGCCCAATAAATTAGTTGTCGACTGATACTCAACATCATCTTATCGATTTGTCCTCATTCTTATTATTTCCAATTCGTTTTGAATTCACTTGCTCTGGTCCAAAAATCAACGCATTTATCCTTTGAAATTCCACCGCTTTTCGTTTCGCTTTTCTTGCCGTCGTCGGATTTGTCGCTGACTCTCTCTCCCTTGGAACGACTGCACTCAACCTTTTGCTGCCGCCTTCGCTTCCACCGTTGGATTTGTGTTTTGGCTACTGCTGCCTAGTTGCGTTCATGCTCTTGTTGCCTACGTTGTTTGTTGTTGGAAACCATAATTCTGTGTGCGTGCATTTACACTACACAACAAAATGACGACTCTCGAGGATTTGAAACGCCAACAGAGCAACATTAAACGGAACATATCTCGGATTAAATCTGTAGTGGAAGGAAAGACGGAAAAGCCGATTTGCATTGAGGAGCTTCGCTATCGTTTGAGCATCTTGTAAACGTACATTAAGAAGGTTCTAAATGTCAAGGCGGACATTGAAGATCTTAACCAAAATGATGAAGGACGGGCAGACTTGGAGGATACTTACAATCAATCAAGTTGCGTCAGACTGTCACCCACCGCCAGTGAGGTCATCATTGTCGTTGCCCACCTTTGACGGAACTTATGCGAATTATAAGAACTTTATTAATTCGTTTGAACAACTTAACGTGCGTGAGTCTGGATTGTCCAATATTGAAAAGTTTAATTACTTGCTGGGCTGCCTCAAAGGACCGGCGTTAGACACCATTCAGGCATTCCAGGTCACAAGCGAAAACTATCCGAAGGCCCTAGATAAACTTAGGAACCGGTACGATAATCCCACTCTTATACTTTTAGAAGGCATTGATGCATTGTTCGCCCCACAACCGATCGAAAAGGCCAACTGTCAGCAGCTTCGCAGCCTATTTGATAAGGCGTCTGCGATATTTAGCTCTTTGGAGTCCATCGGCAAACCGGAGGACATCGCTCAATCCATGCTGATATACATTTTGATGGACAAGTGTGATCAGCTAACTCGGAAGAAGTGGAAGGAATCACTGGACTACCAGACTACTGCACACAGCTTGTGGAACGCCACTGTCAATTCCTTCATTCGTCTGGAGCCTTATCTGGTACTCCGTCGCAACGAAAGGCTGACAACAATAAGTCCAATCGGCATTATAATCAACAGATCAACTCGTCGTTTGCCATTACTAATCCGTCTTGTACACTTTGTTCTAGTTCTGGCCATTAAATCACTAACTGTAGGCAGTTCAAGACAATGAACAGCAACCAACGGTTCGATAATGTGAAACGCCTCGGTCTCTGCATCAACTGTCTTGGGAACGGCCATAGAGTGGCGCAATGTCCATCGACTCTTCGTTGCCGAACCTGTAATCGGACTCATCACTCGACTTTGCATCACTCGCAGCCGCAACAGCCACCCCAATCATCAGCAGGACAATCCTCAAATCCGGAACCGATAAGGGAAACGTCGCAGCCCTCTTGGCAAACAGCTGATACTTATTCGTATCAAGCTGCTTCACTTTCGCATATGGACATCGCTGCAGACGATCATTTTGTTGGCAACAGCCATGGTATTGGTAAAGGATCCATCAGGTGAATACAAACTTGGAAGAGCGTTGCTTGATTCATGTTCCCAGGTTAATTTTGTAACCGAAAGCTAACAGCTTACCCTCCAATTCGGACTTTCATCCCACATTGCATACCAGCCAGATAGCGAGATTGACATATCGAACTGGAACCTACCTGCCATTGGCAAATGAATCGTTTTATATGACCAGGCGTATTGATCTTCTGCTGGGAATCGAAGCCTTCTATGGAGCACTAGCTGTTGGACAGATTCGCATTGGTCCCAACCTTCCCACTCTACAAAAGACTCTGATTGGTTGGGTTGTTGCATGTGCTTGGCGACTGTAGAGGAGTCGATCGATGAAAACCTGCAGCATCTATGGAAAGTTGACTCGATTGTCGTCCAACCTGAGTCAATTCTTCCAAATCATCGTCGCATTGAGGAACACTAAAGGGTTACAACACAAAAGGATGCCAGTGGCCGAATTGTCATTCGCTTGCCATTCCAAAAAGACCCAGGATGCCAGGAAGTTCGGTAGACACAGTTCGAAGTCGATTCGTTGCCATTGAGAGACGTCTCTCTTTTATATCGGACATTCGGCTGCAGTAAAAATCGTTCATGCAGGAGTATGAAAGTCTCGGACATATGTCCCTCGTATCGAATCCTAACTTGGAGGAACCTCATAATTATATACCTCACCATTTCGTTCTCAAACTAACCAGTTCCTCGACGAAGCTCAGAGTCGTCTTTGCCGCGTCTTACCGTACGTCATCTACGTCTAAATCTACATCTACATCTATCTCTTAACGGCTCTACTATCTAGGATGAGTTGTACTTGCAATTGCTGCATTATTGAATGTATAGGTTTGGCATCACGGCTGACGTCACCAAAATGTACAGACAGGTACTTGTCGGTGAGGAGAATCAAAAGTTCCAGTACATTCTGTGGAGAGCGTCCCCAGATGCTGACCTTCAAACCTACCAACTCAATACCGTAACATATGGGACTGCGTCTGCCCCGTTTCTCGCAACTCGTAGTTTGCATTTCTTAGCTGAGGAGTGTAAGGATCAATGGCCTTTAGGAGCCGCAGCAGTTAGAACTGCGTTTTATGTTGATGATCTTTTGTCTGTGGCTGATGAAATGGACACACTTGTCAAACTGAAAAAAAAAATTACATCGACTCTAGCTTGTGGTCATTTTCCATAATTCAAATGGCATTCAAATCATCCAGGTGTAATGGCAGATGAATCGTCTAAGGAAATAAACATTTTAGAAAACTCAATTAGTAGCACAGTCGCTGTAACTTGGCATCAAAAAAGTGATACCCAAGGAAGTCTATCCTTCTACCACAAATTGTACAATTTTGTCCACTGCGTCATTGGCATTCGATCCCATCGGTCTGCTGTCACCGTTATCCATTCTCTCTAAGATCATTCTCCAGGAGTTGTGGCTTGTGAAACTAGACTGGGACGAGTGTGTCCCCCAAATCCAAACTACGCATGCAGCACTTGTTTGGATTCATTGAACTCACTATCGTCACTAGCGGTACCTCGTTTTGGTTTGCAGCCCGACGAGTATTCAAATGCCCGGACTTTGCGACGCATCGATTCGGGCATATGGCTGCTGTCTTTATGTTGGTACTAAAAATTTGTTTGGACAGGTCTCAGTGAAATTGTTAAGAAGCAGTCTCTCCCGAAGCTAGAACTATGCGGCGCACATTTACTTGCTCAACTGTACAGCAAAATCAAGGCCACATTCACAAACACACCGTCAAGACTTATTTTTGGAGCGACTCACAGCTCGTATTGCATTGGTTGAAACAACACTCAGTTACTTTATCGACCTTTGTTGGAAACAGAGTGTCCGATATTTAGACTTTGACTGCGGATGGAAGGTGGCGCTACGTGCCAACACATCGTAACCCGCCTGATCTTCTGTCGCGAGGCTGCAACGAGAATGAGTTGATCCAATCTACATGGTTTTCAGGTGCTTCATTTCTATTCGGCGATTCGCTTAAATGGCCCGCCACAGATGAACGACAAGATGTTGACAAGTATTTTCACTGCCGTACAGGAGACCAATTACATCCTCAAGATCGTCGATAATATCAGTTCATATTCACATAGCCTTCGTCTAATTGCTTGGATGATAAGATTCATACGGATATGAAGCAAGTGACGTTTACCGCAACCACGCCGACACCCGATGAACTTCGTTTTGCTTCGAATTGCCTTAGTTGGAATATGCATCAAATCTATTTTGCAGAGGATATTCGCTTACTTCAGAAAATAAAATATTTAAAGAGTAGCTTAAAGTTTCTTACTCCCTTTCTGGATAATGTGAACGGACTCATCAAGGTAGTCGGACTATTGGAACACTCAACCCTACCAGACGGCCAAAAACATCCGTTGCTGCTGCATAGCCAGTCTCAATTTGTATGGAGTTATGTTCGCCATTTGCATCTTCGGAACTATCACGCTGGACCTAAAGCTTTAGTCGCATTCATTCGCTTGGAGTATTGGATTGTTAACGCCAGGGACTTGGCACGTCGAATTGTCCGCTCCTGTGTACACTGCGTTCGCTACAAACCAAAGTTGCTGCAACAACTCATGGGATCATTACCACCTAATCGACTTTCTCCTGCTTGACCTTTTTAACGCTATGGAATTGACTTTTGCGGACCCATTAATACGTATCTACGAATTCGAGGAACGGGATCTACTAAATCGTACATAGCCGTGTTCGTGTGCCTCATCACCAAGGCTGTTCACATCGAAGTACTCTCGGACTTGTCAACGAAGGCGTTCTTAAACGCATTAAAACGGATGGGAGGTCGTCGCAAGCTGTCGGCAGACATCTTCTGCGATAATGCCACTAATTTTGTAGGGGCATCGAATCAAAGGCAGGAATTAAAAAGGGTTTTGTTCTTGAAGCAGACACAAGATGATATTTATAAATATTGCGCATCTGATTTTATTAATTTCCATTTTATCCCACCCCAGAATTAGAAGCGATCCTCAACTCGCGACCACTATCACCGCTTTTGTCAGACCCAAACGACTATGGCACTCTCACGGCTGTTCACCTCTTCGTTGGCGAAACAAAGCTGATGAATTTGGACCACTACGATATGATTACGGCCATCAAGCAACGTTTCTGGAAGCAATGGTCGGCTGATTACGTCAACAAGTTGCGATCGCGGACGAAGTGGACAGCACTCTCAACAAACCTCACCGAGTGTACGTTGGTCATCATCCATTAGGGAAAATCTGCCCCCTCTACGCCGGAAGTTAGGCCGAGTGCAGTCTACTGTGTTTGGGAAGGATGGTCGTGTACGAGTGGTGCACCTCCGCATAGCAAATGGAACATGTTGCCCACACAAAGGATGAAAGTCTGTGGCAAGCACAATTTTTAAGATATGATAAAACTAAAAACGCAGAATCATAGATTATGACCATTTCTATCAAAATGTTGAATCTGGATCAGATCGCATCATTAATATAGCCACAATGAAGAAAACCATTTCGAAAGTCATCGTTCCCTCTCGCTCTCTCTCACATGCGACCCCGTTTACTTTGCCCATTCGTCTTTTTTGAAGCCTAGTTCTCAGAGTCTAAAAGAGCTAGAGCAACCAAACTTTCTATCCAAGATATAAATTCAGAACAAGTGTATTTCAAAATTTTGCCACGCCACCTTCCACACAAAGGACGAAACTCTGTTGAATCCACAAATTTGAAGGTACAAGAAAACCAAAAACGCAGGTTCATGGAAAAGGACCTATCTAACGGATTGCCTAATCTGGATTAGGTGGGATCATTATTATGGACAGAAGGAACAAATTTAATTTCAGTGACTACGTAACGCCTCTCAAGCGCTTCTCATTCCCTCTCTCTTTCTCGCATACACTTTTCGCATAAACACGAAGCGTATATATGTAAAGACGAATATGTAGATGTCAAATGTAGAGAAGACAGATGTAAATAACATATGAAAACCAAAATGGAATCTGATAAAATGTAATATGCATACAAAAATTTGCAGAATTGTTCAACGTAATTTTTTGAAATTTTTTTTGTCAAAAATTTACTAATTATTATTTGCCAATTTAAATCATAAGATCACATATATTCTGACTGTGTACCGGGTATAAAGTAGATCCGCGGCTCACAACATTCCCCCTCGTTTAAACTTATTTTAGTGTATGTATGCATATGCATGCACGTATGCACGTGCTTTGCAATAGTATTGATGGGCGCTAGAACTGAAATTTTGTGTTGTCATTTGTTTTTTATTTCTGGGCTTAATATGTACTCGTATATTATATTAAATAGTAATTATTTAAATTATTCCATGTATCATATATATTAAGTATTTTACACATGTATGTATATGCGCTCATTGTATTAGTATTTTCTATATTAAGCAAAATTAGCATCTAATTCATGTACAAAATAATAATTATTCTAATACTGTAAGGCAAGCATAATCAAAAAGGGTCGACTCTTAAAATGCTAAAGTAAAGGGCAAATTGAGCCTAGAAATCAAACGAAGAGGAACATTGCGAGCCGCCGCAAAGGCCGCGTCTCTACTTTATACCCGGTACTTTCAGTATACATATATGTGTTCCTACGATTTATTTAATTTATGCAATATTTTCTATATATTAAATCCCCAAAAAAAATGTGTTTCCCAAAAATATCGACCCTTCTCAGCTTTCTTTAGGACGTTGATGTGCAATGACTGCACCATCAAGTGGCCCAAGCGACACCAGCCGATGGCTGTTACGCGCGGATCCCAGGCAAGAACGCAGCCCACCTCCCGCCCAACCGACCGAGGGGCGCTGCCGCATAACCCGCGACTTGTTAACCGAACCGATCGCGGACATGCAGGAAAGATAGGTATTAGACTAGTGTTCGTTTTTCTGAACTGATTCTATACGGTCTTGGTGTACGTTGTACTGAGGGCACCATACACAAGAGCCGTATTCTAAAATCGGACGAACCAGAGAGGTGTAGAGAGTCTTTGTTATATAGGGGTCGTCAAATTCCTTTGACCACCTCTTTATAAACCCAAGCACGCCCATGGCCTTGTTCACCATGGTAGAAATGTGTTCTGAAAACTTTAACTTGGGATCTAGTAGAACACCAAGATCATCAACCCGGGTAATTCTCTCAAGAGAACCACCACAAAGGGTGTAAGGAACCAGAAAGGCGCTGGAGCGATGGAAAGTCATTACTTTACATTTTGAAGCATTAAGGTTTAATAAATTTGCACAACACCAAGACTGAAATCTATCGAGATCGGATTGCAACCTAGATTAAAAAGAAATGTCCTTATACTGGACACAGAGCTTAACATCATCCGCATACATAAGTACTCGAGAGTATGTTAATACAGAAGGTAGGTCATTTATAAAGAGAGTAAAGAGTAAGGGGCCTAGATGGCTGCCCTGAGGTACACCCGAAGTCACCATAACTGGAGAGGACAGGGAGTTTTTGAAAAGGACTCTTTGAGACCTAGAACACAGGTAGCTAGAGATCCATCTCAGGAGATTGGGCGGGAACCCTAGAAGGTCGAGCTTTTGTGCTAGGAGGGAATGGTTTACAGAGTCGAACGCTTTACTAAAATCGGTGTAAACAACATCCGTCTGCAGATTACCTTGAAAGCCTTTTATTATAAAGGAGGTAAACTCCAATAAATTTGTTGTGGTTGATCTCCGCCTTATAAATCCATGTTGAGATGGAGATTTAAGTGATCTGCATAGATGCTGCAGGTGCGGAGTTAAAATTTTCTCAAACACTTTAGGAATAGCGGATAACTTAGATATACCTCTATAGTTCATTGCGTCAGACTTGCTACCTTTCTTATGGAGAGGAATTACATAGGACTCCTTCCATATCGGGGGAAAGCATGAAGAATTTATGGATAGGTTGAATAGTTTAAGCAACGGCCCACACAGAGACTCGGCACAGTACCTGAGTACACAGCCGGGAACTCCGTCCGGACCCGGTGAGAACACCGGCTTTACTGTTCGTAGATCATGAAGCAACGAGCTTTCATTTAGCAAAGGACTGAAAATGCCGTTCGACCTCGGTAAACCGTATGGATACGGCTGACCAGAGTAAACGTCTTGCGAATAGGTAGTTTGGAAAAAACGGGCAAAAAGATCGGCAATTGCCTGATCATTATCTGCCGACGTATTACGGAAGGACAGCGAGGATGGGTGTGCGGACGTTCTACGCTTACTGTTTACGAAGCTGTAGAACTGTTTGGGGTCCTTAGAAAAACGTATCCTGCATCGAAATAGGTAATTCTGATAGCATTGAGCGTTAAGAACTGAGAAGTTTGACCGAGCTATTACATAATGAGCAAGAGAAGAAGAAGAGCCAATTTCTTGAAATTTTTTATACAGTCTTGATTTTAAGTTTTTTAGATGGGATAGCTCCTTGGTAAACCAAGGGGGTTTTCTTGATCTAATCGGACAGGAAAGTGGGACACAAGAGACAAAAAGTGAGTCCAGTGCATCATAGAAAATGTTTGTGCCTGTCGTAACATCACTGCACAAATATAAAGCGGACCAATCAAAATCCCTAATGAGGTTATTAAGCTTCGTGAACTCGGCTTTCCGGAAGCAGCGGACACTTTGGGGTGGTCTACCCGACCGATCCAATACAGTTCATCCGAGGTCGAACGACACTTCGAAAGTAGGATGGTAGGCATCTTCAGGTATAGTGAGCGGGGGGACTCGAGTTAACAACGCTAAGGTCGGATCCGTTACAAAGCACAGATCAAGAAATCGACCCAAGGAATTTTTAACATGGTTAACTTGAGACAGAGACAGGTCAATCAAGCCGTCAACAAAGTCATGACGTGCCATGGGCACCAGACTATTAGACTCATTTGCCGAAGACCAAACAATTCCTGGTAAGTTGAAGTCACCAAGAACTATCATGTGATCTTTGTCAGATAGCGAGGAAGAAATAGCGGCTAAGGCGGACAAATGCTGCTCGTAAATTGCGATATCCGAAGACGGTGGAATATACGAACAAGTTATAGAAACTGAGAAAGCGGGAACGAACAATCCGACCTGCCAAAACTTCGGAACTAAGAATGTCCGGCTTTAGCCAGGTCTCGGTAAACACAATAACGTGGGATGCAAATGCGACACTATCCTGGAAAAGAATGCTGAGCTTACTACGCAAGCCTCGAACATTCTGATAGGTCACCAAAAGAGAGTTAATTAGTTTTTTGGACGGGAGGTAGAGCGGGAAGACGACGAAGGAGCACTGGTCGGATTTGTTGGCAGAGTTATTGGGGGCCTGGTCTTCTTCTTTGCCTTAAACTCCTTCACCACCAAATGCTCCGGCCAAAATTTGGCAGAACAGATGGTGTCAAAATGAGTTTGAGAGACACTTATTTTAAAGGAAGATATCTCCCTGGCGTAAGAAAATTTAAATTTTTCCACCTTAAAATCAGCGGCTTTTATTTTGCTTCGGATATAAGCCGTCACATCATTAATTGTGGAATCAGGGGCAAGCCGCGAGACAAAAACTTGTCTCTTTGGTGGGATCCCCACCAATCTTGGCACCACAGGCCTATCACCTGTGATGGTAATACCCGGTGGTCCGGGACGTATATTAACTGGTGGGGTCGGAATTGAGGGGACCGCTAATGAGTTTGCGGACATTACGGACACGGACGCTACAGACGACTTTGGCTGCATGCCCTCCGACGCGATAAATTCGGCTACCGAATTTTCATCACCAGCAGCTGTCGTTGCCTTTGGAGTGGCGAACGATATCAACTGCTGCACTTTTGGGGTGGTCGGAGTCAGCTTGTCAGCATCGGCCGGTCGAGGGGCAGTCGGCACATGCAGATCCCGCGGAGTGACCTTTTTGCGCCTAGGAGACTCAGTCAGTAGTTTGAAGCCACTAAACTGAGACTCCATGGCTAGGAGCCGATCGTACTGCTCTTTGAAGCCCACGGTCAGCTCCCTAAAGCCCTTCCGGGTCTGCCTCATAAACGCTGCCATCTCCCTCTCAACCGGACGGCATGCCTCACAGCTGTAGTGCAGGCCATTCCTTTTCGCGATGGCATCACCCACGAGACCGGACAACCCGGCGCATTTAGCGTGCACGACGCTATCGCAGAGCAGGGGATACTCGGCTGGTCATGGGTGATCTGCTTCTTGCAGGTTTTTTTGTCGCAGACAACGGAGAATTCCATTTTAAAATTTACTTAATTTTTCCTTCAAAAAAAATTGGTATCAGACCAGTGTGCCAGATAAGCGCCAAAAGAGGAATAAGTGAAAACGAGAGCGGTTACAGTAGCTACAATTGAGAGAGAGAGAGCGCTACTGTACGGAAAATATCAAGAGCGAGAGAGGAAGAACAGTTATTTGAGTGTGGGTAATAGAGAGAGTGATAGATCAGCAACAACTAATGCGTGAGAGCGGCTAAATAGAAGAACAAATATGACACTGTGTGTACTTACAAAAGCACAAACAAAGACACACTGTTAGGAGATGCAAAAAAATAATTAAATTAAGTTTTTACACTAAAGCAGGCATGCACTCGCGATCAGGAAATAGAATGATAAGGCTGTTAGTTTATGAATTTATTATTATTATTTTCGTAAAAAACCGGCGGTTTAAGCAAAAATAGGCAAAAAGTTAGCGGAGCGCAAACAAAAACGCGTCTGACTACTACAAAGAGAATCGGACGAAACTTTGACCGCCAAACTTCAACATCCCACGCCCAAGTGTACCACCCCCACCCACCCTAACAATGCCTCATTTATTTTGTGGCGGTTGGTCAGTTTGTTAATAAGCCGACGACTCAAAACCAAAAATACACGCAAAATTTCAGTTCAAAGTACGTGCACACATACACCAAAATAAGCCGAAACAAGAAAAAATTGAGAAGGAACGTTGTGAGACACGGCAAATGCCGCGGCTCTACTTTATACTTGGTACTCAGTCAGTAGATACATACATATATATACAGTGGCTCAAAGCCTAAACCATGCAGTGTCAAATAAAAAGTTTATGGTGGTACAGATTTTAAACTAGAGGAAAAGCAAAAGATGTTTAAACGCCAATTTGTTGTATGTTTTATCACATTTAAAAAGGGAACTTTATTTGCTGATTAAATATTGCTCCGTTTTAAAAATAAAATAAAAACTTAAAATATATCTTGTGAGGAAGTGTTCCCTCACAACGGGGGAATGTCCACCTTCGCCTAGGAGGCGTAGGGTGATGGCCCAGAAAAGAGGCGAGAGCAAGCGGGCCAAAGTCCGCCGATCTCACAATTTTTAGTTACCTACTTTGTTACCAGGCCGGAGCCTAACTATCATTTTTTATTTTTTAGTACATAAGCCTGTGTTTTTTTTGACCCCTTTAATATTTTGTAGTAGTAAGTTAGATAAATAAAGTAGCGATTAAGGTGAAAAGACGCAGGTTTCATTAGGACAAAGAGGGGGTTAACACAGCCCAACGCCCCTAATCCCCCTTCGAAACAATACGACGACGCCCCAGAACAACAGCAACGAAGAGAAAACGACGACACAAAGCAACAGCAGCAAAGAGAAAATGATGACGCCATAGAACGACAGTAGCGGCAAGATAAAAACAACGCCGCAGAACGACGGTGCCCAAAGAAAACCAACCACGCCGCCAATGTCAAAGAGAACGCAGAAAAAGAGAACGCAGAAAAGGAGGACCAACAGCCGACCCAAAAGAGAGCGGAGCATCATGATCGCCCTCGTAAAGGTAAAACTCCAGACGACAAAACTGCAAAAGGCAGAAAACCACCACCGAATACCGAAAAAATTGAACGTTAAGGCGAGTGATCGGTCGCGCTATCTCTCACGCACTTATAGTAGCATAAGCGAGCCGACGCGACAGAGCCGAAGCGCCGGCAGAGGCCGGGAGCAGAGGTGAGGCAGCGTGGTTTTTTTGACGCGTGCCGGTCAAGAAAGGGATTTTGAAGAGTGCGAAATCAGGACCAGAGGCGAACAGTCGAGTGCGCGGAGTCTTAAAAGTGCGAAGTCGAGGATAAAATCTAGGACGAAGGCTACGTGGCAGGATCACTGAATCTGGATCTGGAGCATACCAAGGACTCCTGCAGGAAGGGAAGGGGTAAGCTGAGGCCGTAGGCGATAGGAAGATTAGAGAGATGGTGCAGTAGTAGGAGGTAGGGCCCGTAGTATAAGAACAAAATCCAACTGTTTCTTTTGTTCTTCTTTTTAAAACGGAGCAATATTTAATCAGCAAATAAAGTTCCCTTTTTAAATGTGATAAAACATACAACAAATTGGCGTTTAAACATTTTTTGTTTTTTCTCTAGTTTAAAATCTGTACCACCTTAAACTTTTTATTTGACATTGCATGGTTTTGGCTTTGAGCGACTGTACATATGTATATGACGAAGATTCATCGCCAGAACCAGAGTCCATTTCTCTCTCTATTTGCACGTCTTGTTTTGCGAAACGTTTTCTCGAGCGTGGCATGACTTTTTCTTTCTTTTTCCAGTGTCTAATTCTTATTCTGTTTTATGCTGTCACACACACAGCTACTTCCATCTCACTCATGCTCACGCTCAGACTACGTTGACAGAAACGTTCTGTCTCGCTTTCAAGAGAAACAACTTCGAAGCAAAAACAACAGGCAATGGCAAATGACATCAAAAACAGAAGAAAAGGAGAATAAGCAAGGAATTCATTATAATTTGAATTTATTAAACGTAATATGCGACACGGCCTTCCTGACACACACACGTCCTCGTGTGTTAACAAATTATGACTAATTTTATTTTCATTAACAAAATGACAAATTAAGTAATTTCATAAGTTTCTCAAAATACCAATTATTATTAATTCATCTTCATTAGAGTTAAATATTTTCAAGTTTCTCAAAATAAGAATTTCAATTTTACATTAGTTACTACAGCAAAAATTAAATATTTCCAAAAGTTTCTTAAAATAACATAATCATTGTTAATTCATTTTCGTTACTTATTTTATTATTATTATTTTCTTTTAACTGTGTACATCTCACCACTCTACGCCATGATATCAAGATTACCACTACTTTAAATTTATTTCACATGACAATACTATTCTCACTTCTTGGCTTTTACTACCAGGCACACAGTTTACTTCAGATAAACCGGCATGGCAATATCCTTGTTAGTCTAGCTCACAGATTATATCTCAACAAACCGGCCAAATTACATAGCACGCAGTTGTCACAACTATAAACCGGCCAATTAACTCGGACAATCGATCCTCACCAAGATTTCCAACTACACTGCAACAAGTGGCGAACCGCATAACTCGGGCACCCACCTTGCAGAGAGCCGTACAATCTTTGATCGAAGTTTATCACATTTTACTCATTTTCAACATCGCAGTCCTCACTGACTCGATTCGTATCACCTTCTTCGCCAAACTTGTCATTAAACTCAGTGGTAATTCCCTTTTCAGGCATACTGCGTAGAAATTCATGAGAGTTCTTGTATGTTCGGTTGCTATTTAACGCTTTCAGCGTATACCGATCTCCTTCTAGGACTTCTGCCACTAAAAATGGGCCTCTATACTTAGGGTCCAATTTGGTTTGATGTCGTTCTTCATTCTTAATCAGAACATAGTCACCAACTTTATGTCGTATAATAGTCGCTTTATCTCTATCAAATCTAGCCTTATCATAATTAGCACTCTTTGTCATATTATGCTTTGCAATTTGTCGAGCTAAATTAACATCTACGCTATTTTCATATTCAACGACGGGGATAAGACCAAATGGCCTCGCTTCTTTTCCTATAGGCAACTCTAATGGGCTTACTTTAGTTACTCTATTGGGCGTGCAATAAAGAGCCAGTTGAACCTCGTGTAATGCGTCCTGCCAAGAACCCTGACCTGTCTCAACTGCGGTTAACATGGATTTCAGAGTACTCATTACTCTCTCCACTTGGCCATTAGCCCGACTGGCACCTGTTGCAATTAAATGTAAGTCTATCTTTTGTGCAGAGCAAAAATCTCGGAACGCTGTACTAGAGAAACTTCGACCTTGATCCGCGATCAGCCGAGTAGGGACGCCAAACAACGATATCAAAGACCTCACTGCCTTAATACAACTTTCAGTATCAAGCCTCACCGTATGAAAAAAATAAACGTATTTGGTAAAAGCATCTATTTGGACGATTATATATTCCTTCTGGTCATTTTTCCCGCTAAGCTTTCCAGTGATGTCGATATGAACTGTGTGCCACGGAATATCGATTTTCAGGATGGGGTGTAGTTCAGCTTGTATTTTGCCTGAAGTTGGTTTAGACAATCTGCAGGTAATGCAGTTTTCAACGAATTTGCGGACATACTTGCACATTTTGTCAAACCAATAAAACTCGTACATTTTCTCTAAAGTTTTCTCCCAACCAAGATGCATAATCGCCTCGTGTACATTATTGACAGAAGACCACCTAAACGACTTAGGGATAATAGGAAGACAACGCGTCTTGCCATTTCTCTGAATTTTCCTATACAATATTCCACCTCGTAATTCGTAAGTTTTGGCCAGATCCTCAGAAAGCTCATTACTACGCAATTTAGAAACAATACACGAAGTTTCTTCATCTCTTTGCTGTTCAGCCAACAGCCAGTTGTCAGTAATCAAATTTATGTGCACTTCGGCTACACCTGCCGCCTTCGTTTGACCTTCTGACACTGGGTTTCGAGAAAGGAAATCTACATGAGCCATTCGCTCACCCGGTCTGTACTCTATCTCAAATTCAAACGATTGCATATACGACCACCACCGATGTACTCTTGGAGTCAACTCTGCCTTATTGCGAGAGGCTTTAAGCGAATTACAATCCGTAAACACTACAAAATGACGGTCATGTAAGTAATGGCGAAAGTGCTTAATAGCGTTATACACAGCAAGGGTCTCCAATTCATACGAGTGGTATCGAGATTCTGCGGGTGACGTTCGTTTGCTAAAATACTCAATCACACGAGGCCTATTGTCAATCTTATGCAACAAAATTGCCCCATAGCCGTCAGCACTTGCGTCTGTGTGAAGCTCAATGGGAAATTGCGGATCGAATATAGTTAGAACAGGTTCGTTAGTCACGATCGAAATAACTTTCTGTCGTATTTGTTCGTATTCCATTTGAAAGATGCGCTTTTAGAAGTTAAGGCATGAAGTGGCTTTAACATCTGAGAAAACTTGGGCACAAATTGCCGAAAATATGAAACTAGCCCTATGAACTGCCTCAACTGTGTCACAGACTGCGGAGGCGGCCAATTTGTCAAGGCTCGTATTTTTCTAGGATTTGGTCGAATCTCACCTGCTTTAACTTCGAATCCCAAATACTCAACACAAGATTTGAGAAACGAACATTTAGTGACGTTAAAGGAAAATCCTGCTTTGCTAAGTGTTCGCAAAACTAATTGTAATCTATCAAAGGCTTCTTCTTTTGTAGGTGCAACTACCATTACATCGTCCATATAAACAATCACAAATGAGTGGGTGAGATCACCCAATGCATTGTTAATGGCCCTTTGAAATACAGCAGGGGCATTCTTAAGACCAAATGGCATAGCTAAATATTCGAACTGTCCCTCTGGAGTCACGAACACCGTCCGCTCAATTGAGTTCGGGTGTACTGGGATTTGGTGAAATCCGCTTGCCATGTCAATGCAGGTGATAAATTTAGCACCACTCAATTTAGCTATCTGGTCCGAAATAAGTGGTAAAGGATACTTATCAGAAACAGCGTTTGCGTTAAGCTCCCTATAATCTACGCATAAACAAACAAGTAACATCGGACTCGCAAAGGGGGAGGAACTAGGTCATATGATATTTGAGTCTAATAACTGTTGAACTATGCATCTAACCTGTCCCTTTTCCTCCACACTCAACCTATAAGGGCGTCTCTGAACTGTTTTATTTTCGTCAATCAGACGAATCTCCAACTGTCCCGTGGTCACGCGGCTCTGCGGAATGCCAGTAATGAATGATTTAGAAAACTCCCGTAATATTGATAACAATTGATCTTTATCTAATCCAAGCAAGTCAGTATCAACATTAGCCAGGTCAGGATCACATTCAGTTACTAGGACAGGCATTATCGATTTTTCATTAAACATAGTAAGTGAGTTAGATGTAATTGTCACGCCGATTCCCCGGCTCAAAATCTCTCGCCCAATCATAACATCGTACTTAATATAGTTATCTAGGACAACATGGAATAAGATCTCTAAGGAATGTTCGCACATCAAAACATTTGCCAGTATCTGCAAAGTGCTACAAACCGTGTTGTTACCAATACCCCTTTATACGACTACATTACTTATTCTAGATCCAGATAACCTCAATGAAGCAGTCTCCTTAACGAGCGAGCACTCGGCTCCTAAGTCAAAACAAAATTGGAACGACTCACCAAACTGCAACAAAGTTCCCAAGGGTTCAAGTACGGTGCACATGTTGACGTCTTTGACAATGTTACACTTCTGATGACGAAGATTCATCGCCAGAACCAGAGTCCATTTCTCTCTCTATTTGCACGTCTTGTTTTGCGAAACGTTTTCTCGAGCGTGGCATGACTTTTTCTTTCAACGATCAAACAAAGAATGAACAGCCAGAAGCAGAGAACATCTTTTCTCTATTATTAATTTACAATCCCTTTTCCACTTTAACACCATTACACTTTCCAGTGTCTAATTCTTATTCTGTTTTATGCTGTCACACACACAGCTACTTCCATCTCACTCATGCTCACGCTCAGACTACGTTGACAGAAACGTTCTGTCTCGCTTTCTAATATGCGACATATATGTATTAGAGTGGGTCAATTTGTATGGAGTACAAAAAATGGCCCGAGCAGTTGTCAAAATTATAAACTACGACGAATTCTAAAAAGGTTTGTCGAAAAACCAATGGGTCTAAAATCAATTTGGAGCTTCCGCTTCCCTGGTCGATCCGTAGCGTAGCCACTATGCAGTACACATAATTGCGGTGCTTGCTCCCACTAAAATTTCAATATTTAAAAAAATATTAAAGTGTGCCAGAAAAGTACTACTACTACTTACACTACTTAATTGACTAAGTTGTTCTTACGTTTTTTTACTCAACATGGCGTAGCGGGCCATTTTGAAAGTGTTTGAAAATCCTTTTTATAACCGGTACTCGAAGAGTATACCTACGGGTATATTAGATTTGTGGTGATAACGGATGTGTGTAACGCCCAGGAAGCGTTTCCGACCCCATAAAGTATATATATTTTTGATCAGGATCAATAGCCGAGTCGATGTAGCCATGTCTGACTGTCCGTCCGTCCGCCCGTCTGTCCGTCTTCATTATATCGCAGAGACTATAAAAGCTAGAGCAACCAAATTTTGTATCCAGTCTACTGTGTGATCACACTACTCCAGATGTGTTGCAAAATTTCGCCCCGCTCCTTTCCGCCCGCACAAAGGACGAAAGTCTGTAGCGTACGCAATTTTGAAGAAACGAGAAAACTAAATTGGCAGAATCATAGAGAATGACCATTTCTATCAGAGTGTTGAATCTGGCTCAGATCGGATCATTATTATAGCTACAATGAAGAAAACCATTTCTAAAGTCATCGTTCCCTCTCACTCTCTCTCACTCGCGACCCCATCTGCTTTACCCATTCGTATTTTTTGACCCCTAGTTCTCAGAGACTATAAGAGCTAGAGCAACCAATCTTTCTATTCAAGCTCCTATGATATCCAACCAGCACGAGCTTATTTCAGAATTTTGCCAAGCCCCCTTCCGCCCCCACAAAAGACGAAAATCTGTGGCATCCACAATTTTTAAGGTACGAGAAAACGAAAAAGGCAGAATCATGGGAAATAACCGTTTCTAACAGATTGCCGATTGCAGGTTGAATTATAATTATGGACAAAAGGAACAAATTAAATTTCAGTGGCTACGCAACGCCTGCCAAGCGCTTACTCATTCGCTCTCTCTCTCTCTCTCTCGCAGACACTTCCACGTGTCAATTATGTAGTTATACATGTACATTATGAAATGTAGAAGCAAGCAGATGCGAAAAGAATATGTAAACAAAAATGGAAACATGTATAAAAATTCCAAAAATAGTTTGACTTCATTTTTTTATTTTAAATATTATTTTTTGCCCAAAATTTAATTCGTCCCTCATAACGTTCTTCCTCGTTTTTTAAAGAATTTTTAAAAAATTTGTTATTTTTTTCATAGGTTTTGCTTCTATTTTTCACATAACATTAGTTTCCTACAACTGGTTGTATTGAACTTTGCAGTTAAAAAAAGCTGACAAATGCAGCTATAAATCCGACTCAGACACTTTGTAGTTGTAACTTAACGTCTGGAAGATATTACGCTTCCAAATTGAAATTTCCTAATTTTTTTCGGTATTTTCCCCGAAATTTTGAATTTTAAAAGCTCAGGAAAAGTCGAAAAAAATAGAATATATAAAAGAGTTTTATATTGTCTTAGTGTTTATATTGTCTTTGGTGTAGGGCATTATGGAAATATAACTCCCCCGGCATTTCTTACTAGACTGCCCTCAGGCGTCCACCTTTGGGTATAGGGATGGAGTTTCGACTATAACGACTGGGATGTCTAATACTTCTACCTTTTCTTCTTCCCCTTTGGGTTTTACATAATTAATAATTATATTTATGGGTATTTTCTTAAATTTAATAGTTTAATATACAAATATAATTATTAAAGTTATAATAAATGCAATTCTAATTACACTAGTCGACACGACATTTCCTCTATCGCCAAAAATGACTTTATCTGATAGATTTCAATGTTTACAAATTTTTAGAGAATGTTTTTTTTTTCATGGAGTATTTTTTTTTGTATTTTTTGTCATAGGTAGTGCTTCTATTTTTCACAGAACTCACGTTTCATACAACTGGTTGTATTGAACTTTGCACTTAAAAAAGCTGACAAATGCAGCTATAAATCCGACTCAGACACTTTGTAGCTGCAACTTAACGTCTGGAAGATACTAAGCTTCCAAATTGAAATTTCATTATTTTTTTCGGTATTTTTCCCTCGAAATTTTGACTTTGAAACCTCAGGAAAAGTCAAAAAAAAATATTTGAATGCCTTGATTTTTGCTTTTAGATAGACACGTTAATTAGGCGTCGTTTAATGTATCGCCTATAAGAATATAAAAATAAACGGCTAAGTTGTAACGGTTTGACCAAAACTTCATATGCCGTTTGGCACTATCCCAAATGCCATTTTACCGTTAAAAACTGTTACAAACACAGATTTTGGTATTTTTTTAGGAAAAAGAAACGGTTATTCGTCGGCTAACGGAATTCATCGGCGAAATTCGGCGATTCAAAGATTATTTTTTTTTTCAAGTTTTTCGGAAATATAAGAAAAAATGAAAAAGATATAACACTTAAACTTAACTAATCTTAAACACCTTTTACGAAATAGAACTTGAATAACATGCAGATTCTAACAAACTTAATTGCAGATATACCATCAAGCCATAAACCCGCAGGAAAATGGATCAGTGGGCAAGACTATTACAGATTGGATGGAAAAACACCTAAAAACATACGACATGAAATGATAAAACGATTCAACAGTGAAGTCAACAAACGTGCACGCGTTTTTTTAATATCTGCAAGGGCTGGAGGCCAAGGAATCAATCTAATTGGCGCGAATAGAGTCATAATTTTAGACACCTCGTGGAATCCATCCAATGATCAACAAAATATATTTCGAATATTTCGCCTGGGCCAAAAAAAAAATTGCTATATATATCGTCTAATTGCAATGGTATTACAGCAGTGGACCTGTACAGGAATTTTCCATTTGACTTTTTTATATCTTACAGGGCACTATGGAAGAAAAAGTTTACTCTCGATCTGTTACAAAACAAGCTATGAGTTTTCGAGTAGTAGATGAACAACAAATAGACAGGCATTATAACATGGAAGAATTGGCAGAACTTTATACGTAAGTAATTATGTAAACTAAATTTTTTTGAATTACCATATGCATATATATATTTAAATTATTTCCTCTTTTGAGCTCTAGCAGTGTTAAAATATTAATAGAAAAGGTAGAAATTTGCGAGTTGAGTTGTAAATTCATACTAGCATAGGTATTTTTGGACTATATTAGATAAATAAGTGCACTTGACTCTTAATTTGTCGTATTTGTTAATGGTTTGACAGATTACTTCTCCGCTCACACCCTAGCAGTCAAAATTATCTATTATCTATTTTACTTAAATTTAGATATCGGTTTTTTTTTACATCAGTAAACATGAACAAGTAGAAAATATAAATACATATGTAACAGCTAGAAAGGAGAGTTTTTGACCTCATAAGGTACATAGTCAGGCAGTGACCGAATTTCACTTACTTTTTCGTTTTACTTTTTCAACCAAAACGTTCCTTTTTCCTTTCCTTTCAAGGTTCTCTCATTTACACAAATTCTTATTGATATGTTTTATTTTTCCAACGTTTCTGACAAACAAAAACAGCTGACGTGGTTGTTTCGTACAAATTCCGCGTTATCTTTTTCAATTACTTGTTTTAGAATATGTGCTGCTATGCGCAAAAATTTATTTTTTGCCAGTTCCTATAAACGAATCAATAATCGTCAGCTGTTGGCACGAATCCGAAAGTATAGTTGCCCTGATCAATTTTTACCGAGTCAAATTTGAGGTTGGGTTAAAAAAAATTATTTATAAAGAAGTCGCAAGCAAAATTTCCTGTTAAATTATCTTTATGAATCAATATTCATTTATTTTTTCTTTTTGAAATTAAGATTTGTTGTCTAAAAACAGTTTAGTTTTCATTTTGCAGAGGAAAATGTTTACGTTTTGAAAAGTAAGAAATCTTAAAAGTAAACATTTTTGTGAAAGAGAAACCCGGAACTTTCCCAATATATATTCTTTATCACTTTTAACCTCTAGGGATTTAAAAAAAAGGCTTGAGACTTTAATAAAAAAGCTGAACAAGTTAGCTTGTGGACTCCTATAGAAAGGGGTACGTACCGAGCCTGATATACGTGTGAAAGATCATACAGGAAAGGTCATACAGATCATACAGCGCAATTACCATCTAAAATAAGTACTTCAGACAGTGCTGAGGGACGAAGGTGGATCCAGTCCTGGTATCTTCCGCTTTCTCTTCGTGGGGACCACATGTTCGGCAACGCGAGCGAGTAGTGTTATATAGTGCGCAAACTATAGGAACCCCTTTGCAAAAAGCGCAGCGATCAGAGATATTCCCCGCAGCCAAAAGCCAAGTCACTGGATCCTATGACAATCCTATTACGGCACCAAGTCACTGTTGGACGCGGTAATCCTAATAGGGCTGATCCTGAAGGACCTCTCGATCATGTTCACGGGTCAGAGTGACATAAACTAGCGGATGAGAGACAGCTATCAGCCTGTAGGAAACGGCAGAGACATTCGCCGCAGCCAAAAGCCAAGTCACTGGATCCTATGACAGTCCTATTACGGCACCAAGTCACTGGTGGACGCGGTAATCCTAATAGGGCTGATCCTGAAGGATCTCGATCATGTTCACGGGTCAGAGTGACATAAACTAGCGGATGAGAGACAGCTATCAGCCTGTAGGAAACGGCAGAGACATTCGCCGCAGCCAAAAGCCAAGTCACTGGATCCTATGACAGTCCTATTACGGCACCAAGTCACTGGTGGACGCGGTAATCCTAATAGGGCTGATCCTGAAGGATCTCGATCATGTTCACGGGTCAGAGTGACATAAACTAGCGGATGAGAGACAGCTATCAGCCTGTAGGAAACGGCAGCTGATCTAAGCATACAGAAGACCTGCAAGGTCCCTGAACATAATGAGGCAGAAACAAAGACTTCACCAAAAGCCTCAAACATAAATGGCAGAGTGTTCGACATCTCGGAAAAAACCAAGGGACACCAGACCGGTCTAGTAAATCTATGGCAGGACAGAGATGGAACCCACCAAAGAGTATCAGGCCAAAAAGTGGGGAGACCCGAACCTGAAGCCCAGCAGACTTTAAATGGCAGCTACACAGTAACTGGGAAAATGCTGGCTCCGAGCAAGGCGAGATCAGATTCCATAGTGGTACACAGCGTAGGAGACATCTAGGACGTTGATATGCAATGACTGCACCAAGCGGTACGAGCAGAAGGCTGTTACGCGCGGATCCCAGGCAAGAACGCAGCCCACCTCCCGCCCTACCGACCTAACCGAACCGATCGCGGACATGCAGTAAAGATAGGTGTTAGCCTGGTGTTCGGGGAAAAGTAGAACTAATCTAACTAAAGAAGCGAAGTAATTACTAATTACGGGAAAGATATAAGAGTATCAGTAATTTAAGACTAGGAAGGAAGTTAGTAGTAGATATAATATGGTAGAGGGAATTATAATCCGAGCATAGGACTAAACGGTTCATACAAGGAATAATTCGATCTCCAAAGCGGAAGAAACAACGGTGTATAATTCCTAGTGCTTCTAATAGGAATCGTGAACTTTATGCTGCTCAACAGGTCAGGGCTATCTACGTCACCCATTTTCCTAAAATTTTACCAAAAAGTAAAAAGTTTTTCTAAACTGATTCTATACGGTCCTGGTATACTTTGTACCGAGGGCAGCATACACTAGAGCCGTATTCTAAAATCGGACGAACCAGAGAGGTGTAGAGAGTCTTTGTTATATAGGGGTCGTCAAATTCCTTTGACCATCTCTTTATAAACTCAAGCACGCCCATGGCCTTATTCACCATGGTAGAAATGTGTTCTGAAAACTTTAACTTGAGATCTAATAGAACACCAAGATCATCAACCTTGGTAATTTTTTCAAGAAACTTACCGCAAAGGGTTAAAGGACCCAGAAAGGCGCTGGAGGCGCATTAAGATTTAATTATTTGCACAATACCATGACTGAAATCTATCGAGATCGGATTGCAACCTTGATTGAAAAGAAATGTCCTTAAACTGGACACAGAGCTTAACATCATCCGCATACATGAGTGTAAAGAGTAAGGGGAGTAAACCCGAAGTCCGCTAGAAATAGCGGATAATTTAAATTCTGCAGTTGCCTGATCATTATCTGACGACGTATTAAGGAAGGATATCGAGGATGGGTGTGCGGACGTTCTGCGCTTACTGTTTACGAAGCTATAAAACTGTTTGGGATCCTGAGAAAAACGTATCCTGCATCGAGATAGGTAGTTTTAATAGCACTGAGCGTTAAGAACTGAATAGTTTGACCGAGCCATATCATAGCGAGAGACAGGTCAAGACATGTCAGCGGCGACGTACAGTGCATACGGAAAACAGCAAAGAGCGATCCATTGCTACGCCTCAGGAGATGGCCGAGCCCTAGCGCGGAAGTGGTAACGCGCGTCGGGAACGCACTAGGATCCAAGAGGGGACAAATTAAACTTGCCAAAGTTCACTACAAGCCACCAGAAGCATAATACAGATAGCTAAACTATCCCTGACGACAAGCACCGCCGGCGAACTCACTGCGATGGGAAAAATGAGGATCGGGTGGGAAGTCTGCCGCTTAAAGCCCCTTTTATTCAAAACCAGGGAAGGACGCCAAAGACCCATCGGCATATAGGCTCATCTGCCTCCTGGACAATGTAGGCAAGGTGCTGGAAAGCATCATCAGCGCACAAGGGACTCCCCGACAGGCAGTACGGTTTAAAGAAGGCTCGCTCAACCCTGGACGCGTTGGACATAGTGTGTGGCACAAAACGGCTCGGTGGTGCCAAAAAATACTGTCTGGTGGCAACACTGTACATAAAATACGCTTTCAACTCTGCAACTTTGAACCAAATACTGTCATCCCTGAAGAAACCCGGAATCCCAGGATACTTGCAAGCGGTGGTCAGGACTACCTGAACAACAGATGGCTGCAATACGAAACCGACGATGGTCCCCGGTTATACCCCATCACAGCAGGGGTCCCATAAGGATCCATACTGGGACCTCTATTGTGGAATTCAATGTATGTATATCAATACTATGTAATTGCCGCCGTTCTTGGCGACTCTTGCGAGAGGGGAAGAGGTTTGGCCTATGGATAAGGATGAGCCCACTAAGACTCAGACCTGCGAGCGGGACGTGGAGTGGTAAGACGTAATCGTACAGCTTGCAAGGTTCGGTACTAGATCTACTGATAAGAGCGTGCCATGGCGTAGTCACAAGTTTTTCAACGGTGGTCACAACGGTCACAATTTTCACAAAGGTTTAGATCGAATATTCTAAATGTGGTTGATAAGATTCGATGATATTCGATATTACTGTGCAGACAGTTTTAGTATCAATACTGTTGGTAAAGATAACGATCTTTGTTTCTTGAGCATTGCCACTGAGGCTATTTCCTGCTATAAAATTCATGCTATTCATGCTATAAAATCTTAGAACAACAACAGCCAATGAATGGCGTGTTACAGATTGGCTGAACTTCATTTAGTATTTTATGAAAGTATTTACATAATTCAATGAATCTGTATATACAAAACTAAGTTGGGTTTGTCAGTATGGCAGCTTCATCTATTGTTGTCATGTCATCATGTAGTTAAGTCATAGCCAGTGGTGCAGCAGTAAATTAAGTGCCTATTATTGTTTGCTATTTTTTACTGCCCACTGCATCTCATTGTACCTCGACTTAAGTTCCCGCACGGCAGCAGCCTATACATCGCCCTCTCGGATCATCGTCTTCTTCTTCGCTCTCTCGATCTTTCATTATCGCTTTATAGTCTTATCTTATAGTACGGAGCTAATCTTCGTAGTCATCAGTCTGTCATCGTTATCGCATCGAACGTTTCACCCTCATACATATATGTAGATACGCAATACGTCGGTTTACATATAGTCTGGAGCTGATCGTATCGCATCATATCTCATTCGTTGCATCGGTCTTTAATCGGTCTTTACGCACCTCGCTTAAACATCCATATGTATATACGCATTCGTCGGTCTACATACCTATATACCAATAAACTATAGCTACTACAAATTTAACCACTCGATCTTTTATTTAACTGAATCGCAGCAGCTAGTTAAAAAGCTCATTAGCTTAACAGTCATCGTTTGGCATGCGTTTAAATGCAGTCTTGAAGAATCTGATCAATGCATGATGTACATAATGTTGTGCAGCTTAAAGAGGTTGTAATAATCAAATTTCATGGGTTGATGGTGGCCTTGAATCTGTATGTCGAGATCATACTGATTTAAAATGAACATGCAATGGCTCTGGTAGCGGAACCAATTGCGGAAAGCTCACTTTGCAATTGAGGCAGCAAAATTCTTCTTTCATCAGTTATTTGATACTATTGCCGTAGCCTAATTTCATTACGTCTCCGTTGTGAAAGATTAGATCTTCTTGGTTGCTGCATCTATATCACAGATTTATGTACATATGTAATACTTTCAACCCAATTGAACAAACTGACACTCTTATAGCCAAATTTTAAAGCTAAATCGGTCTGAGAAGATTAGATTTTGAGAAGATGTGTCTCTATAAGCACTCTGAACCGACTTAATTTATTTTTCTGTGTGTTTACTCATGATTTATTTTTGTATAAATTCAAAAATTACGGCCTGTCAACTGTTTCCATTGTTGTTCTTGACACTGGTTAATATATACATGTGTCTCCTCTATTATTTCAACTAGTGTAGATTTAATGGATCTTATTATCTTCTTCTCTGCTTCTTCCATATGGGGTGCTCCTGGGGGTTAAGCAAGACCATTCTATTTGTGTGTTTCCAGTTCGCTGACTTTGGCGTCTCATGCAACTCATGTAAGTGAGTTCCAAACTTTCATTGTTTGAATTTTTTGTTTTATTTGATTAGGTAAATGTTTTTATTATTATTTGATGATAATTTATAGTTTTATCTCATGTGTATTTGCTTTTTTTATCATTGATGACAAGTTATAGTTGTATCTGATGTGTATTTGCTTACTTTATTATTTATAATATTGGGCTCTGGCTTTAACTTAGATTCCACATGTCTGATTCTGACATGTGCTTCGACTCAAAGGAACCCCACTTTTCACTTTCAATTTTTGGAACGCAGATATTCTTGTGCTTCTTGGTGCTGTTTGATTGATGATTTGCTGTATTTTTCCTACACATTTATACCAATTCGCAGGACTATGATGACTTACTTTAGACAGCATTAGTACAACTATGTTATGCATCTCTCTACCTGGCCATTTCCACACGGTACTCCGGTGGCTATAAGTAGATGTGCAATGCCTTGTTTCTCAGAATACCACTTGAAAACGTTTGAAGTATACTGGATTTCAAAACAGTATATGTACAGCTTGTATATATGTATATATGAACTTGTCTTTCTAAACAACTTTAAACTTCGTTGGCTTCTGTGCTACGAGTTGGATATAACCAGACAATTTTCGAATATCCATCCACAAAAACTAGGATGTGATTATAGCGTTTGTTTGTCAACTCCATTGGCCCAACGTGATCGAGATAATTAGTGATAATGGCCTAATGGACAAGGATCCTTTAATTTTCCAAGATTTTGCATTTACAATAATGCGCTCAATACAACTGCTGACAAAATGCGCTACCTTTTCTTTTACCTTTGTTATATATTAGCTCTAAATCTTGTGTTTTCCTAGGTGAATGATTCGGGTTTGATCTTTGAAAAATATTTGATTCTCCATATAAAAATCCTCGTAACCTTTGCCCTCTACAATTCCCCGCTACTGCTTTCACCTGTGCTTCTTTCAACCGATGCACCACACTGTTAGTCAACACGAAACACGTCAAAGCGCATCAACGTGTCGCATTTTCGACCCTGACTTATATATGTATTGACATACATATGAATATTTATTTGTTAATTTATTAATTAACAATTATCTGCTAACAATGCCATATAAATTAGGAAGAGAACTAAAGATAAAGTATAATAAAATTTAAACAAAAAAATTAAAATTACAGGTTAGCAGAGTTTAGGCGGTTGTAAATGCTAAATGCTATATGTTAAAGGGTTAGCTCAGGGGATATGATATGGTAAAGGGTATTATAATTATAGCATAAAACCCTGAAAGGTTCATGCTGGGCATAGTTTGACCTAAATAAGGGTAATCGAATAGGTCTAAAAGAACGAGTAGAACGAGAGGGAACCGTAAAGTCAACCTGACTCAAGAGAGTTTGGGAGTCCACCATCCCGAGAAGGAGCTTGTGCACGAACATTACCCCATTGCATATTCTGCGATGGTGTAACGAAGGTAGGTCAATAAGTTTTAGCCTAGATCGGTAAGGTGGCAGGATTCTACCAGAGTTCCAGTGTAAATTACGAAGAGCGAAAATTAAAAATTGTTTCTGAACTGATTCGAGAATAGCTTGATGCTCCTTATACTGTGGACTCCACACACAGGAACAATACTCCAATATCGGGCGCACTAACGAAATGTACAATTGTTTGGTCACATACGGGTCGTCAAACTCCTTGGACCAACGCTTGATGAATGCTAGAACACCCTTAGCTTTATTAGCTGTCGCAGCTATATGACTATTAAAACACAGTTTACGATCAAATAATACACCAAGATCATTTGAACTCGAAATTCGATCCAATACCAAGAGAATTACCAATTACCAAGAGAAAAAGATACAAAATGTGGAGCACGACGGTAGAATGTCATAAGCTTGCATTTCGAGAGGTTCAAAAATAGAAGATTTCTTGAGCACCACAATAGCAATTCGTTTAGGTCCAGCTGAAGGTGTGAGTGCAAGTACCAGTCGGAGTAGGGCAGACAGATTTTAACGTCATCCGCATACATTAATGTATGTGAGAATGTTATAACTTGGGGTAGGTCGTTCACAAATAAAATGAAGAGGAGCGGACCCAAATGACTACCTTGTGGCACACCAGATGTAACATTAACGATCTCTGATAAAACAGTAGTAAATAAGACCCGTTGTGTACGATTAGAAAGAGACGACGAAATCCAACTTAGAAGATTACTTTGGAAACCTAATAAGGACAGCTTCTGAATTAATAGAGTATTGTTGACCGAATCAAATGCCTTGCTAAAATCCGTAAAAATAACATCAGTTTGCAAACCGCTCTGAAATCCACGGTTGATTATGGAGGAAAACTCGAGCAGATTGGTAGTTGTTGACCGATGTTTAAAAAAACCATGTTGTGAAGGAGATATCAAGCTAGAACAAAGATGTTGCAATTGCCGGGTAATCAGGAACTCAAGGAGCTTAGGAATGGCAGAGAGCTTTGCAATGCCTCGGTAATTTTCTATGTTGGATCTGGAGCCCTTCTTGTGAAGCGGAATTATGTACGACTCATTCCAAATTACGGGGAGACAAGACTGTTCCAAGGATAGATTGAAAAGAAAGGTTAAGGGTTGGCATAAGGACTGGGCACAATGTTTTTAAACGAAACTAGGCACTTTATCAGGACCCGCAGAAAATGAAATCTTCAAAGACTTCAAGCCATCAATCACAACGCTTTCCTCAAAATATGGTTGAAAAATGCTATTAGAGTGAGGCAAACGGTAGGGATACGGAGTGGATGCGTTATAAATATGAGAGGAGTAAGACGACTGGAAAAAGGTTGCAATTTGATAATCAAAATCTTGTTAATACAATGCCCACCTGGCCCCACGCAAATAGATTTATTTTTGCTTCATAGTCATTGTAAATGCTTTAAAATTTGTTATGAGCCTTATGCCTAAGACACACACTCTCCACTTGATAAAATCTCCCATAACAGCAAGAACTTCTAATTCATAATAATTATACATGTCTTCTATTACTGAGGTTTTGCGGCTCTTATACTGGAATAAATGGAACAATCCATCTTCAGGATCTTTCTGAAGCAACACACCTCCGAATCCGTATTTGTCGCATCCGTGTGAATCTTTGTTTCAAATCTGGGATTATACAACTTTAGAACAGGACTTTTTGTCAACACTAGCCTTATATAAATCTTCAAGGTTAATCCAATGAATCGCTGAGTAGCCTTTTTGTCCCGAGCTATTGGAACATTAGCGACAGCTTGCGTCTTTTCGTCACCTGGCGTTATAGTACCTTTCACTACTATGTAACCCAAAAAATGTCCTCTTTCCTATCTAACATTTCGACCAATTTATGAGCAAACCATTCTTCCCTGCAACACCTAGAACTTTCTTAAGCTTTTGCAGTCCCTCACCTACGTCCTTATTCGTGTTGATGTCGTCATCCATATACACAACAGCATCACCACTTTGGATCAACACTCGCATTACTGCCATTATAAATCTTGTGAATACTGCTGGCGAGTTCGTTATCCCAAAGGGAACGTACAAGAACTTATATTGACCATTAACTGGCATATGGAAAAATCCATTAGTCAAATCCAATATTGTGAAAACTGAAGCACCTTGTAGGTGTAGTCGCAACATAGCCGTTTCTTGCCATTTTATCTTGCCACTAGAACAACTGGGAAAGCATACTCTGACATACTAGGCCTGATAATGTTCTCAGCTAACCACTCTTGCACCTGATCGTCAACAATTTTCTGATCGCACTACGCCTTGTATGTTAATACACTGGCAACTTATCCTTTAAAAGGATCTTTATTTCCATTTGAGCACTTGGGTTTCGTTTCGGCTTTTATGCTGTTGCGAGTTCCTCTACCTCTCTTTGCAGCACTTTACTCAAGTGTGTAAAATCTATCGTACAAATTTGTTTTCACATATATTGAACTCATTGAACAGTTCACGACAAGAACCACTGCTAACAATCTCGTTTCTTCCAAAAGACATCTGGCCTTGATCTTCAATTCTGGGTATTAATACCGTTGCCGCTTTGGTTATCTTCATATCTACACTGCTCCACTGTACTTGGTGACTGAATTTTGAGATTTGTAGTCCAATACCAGAATAGTCCGTCTGACTCGAAACGATTGATATTTTTTTTATCAGCCCATATTACCTTGAAAATAAACTATTGCCGCAAAGCGGCAATACGCTAAGCACGGCTTCGACTCAATTATGGTTTGAAATTTTATTCATAAAAATGGATTTGGACCATTGGAATTGAACGATGGAATAATGCGCAAGGAGCAATATGTAACCATTCTGCAACAGATTGATTGTAGTGGGAGTTCCTGCCAGTAGTTTTCCTGAGTTGTGGTGGATATGTGGGGGTCGGCTTCTTGTGATCTGGTAATTAGTGATCGGTGTATGGGCCGACCAAACAAAGAAATGTGCGTGTTTCGATATTCACTTTATTTCTTAGACTAAAATATTTACAAGAGCTTAACTCTAGAACACCGCTTCGCCGCTCTGCAACATTGCCCTTGAGCTTTCGGTTCGAAGTCGATGTTGCTGTTGGTTGGAGTTTACGTGGTCGCATGGTGCATGCTTTTCGGCATGAACATCCTCCCCCCCTTGCAATATAATTGCAACAAAAAAGTGGTGCGCCCAGGAACGGGGGGAGAGAATGTGGGTTGAATTTATGCGGTACTGCATGTGCCGGAGAGGGTCCACCCGAACACCGTGTTCTGCGCCATCGGGAAGCCTTCGGTGCTTGGGATCACTCCTGGCAGAATGATCTTATGATATAAATCGGCCCCCAGCACCAATGACACGGTGCTCGGCCGATGGAAATTTTCGTCCGCCAAGGCCATATTGGCGAAATGCTCCTTTATATGGTCGCCCAAGAGCCGTTCGGGGGTCCTTATCAGGAGTTGAGGCTGCACGCTCAGCACAACCTCCAGCCTGACATCGCTCCTGTTCCTCGATTGTATGACGGCGGTACAGGCACCTTCCGCACCAACGCGAGTGACGGAAAGCCCGAAGGCCGTTGCCAAAGATGCGTTGATGCGACTGGTTGGGCTGCACGGATCGATTAGTGCACCCACCTCGAAGGACTTGTGGCCTGCGTCGATTACGACCCATGCCGTTGGCAGAATGCTGGTGCTCCTGGACTGCAGGAGCGATGCCAGCGTCGTCGGAGGAGCAGCGGATCGGGAGGTCGATCTCGCTGGTGGCGAGGATGCCCTCGATGGTAGAGAGCGGGGCTTCGGACGTGAGGATCGGTGCTTTCCTCCCATGTGGAGGAGGGTATGGTGGTTCTGCCCGCACACTCGACACGTGTCGCCGCTTCGGCACGAGCGCCCGGAGTGTTGGTGAGCCAGGCAGTTGTGGCAGTATTTGTTGATGAGGACTGCCCGTAGTCGTTTCTCCACCTTGAGCTGCAGAAAGCGCTGGCATTTGCGCAATGCGTGGACTCCGCGGCAGACCCGACAGCGGAAGCTGTTGGTTCCCCGCGGACGGCTGCGCTCCACTGGACGTTGGCGAGGTGTCATGCTTGGAAGGAAAAAGAACGTGAGATATAAGTGATTGGGTTATATGCACCGAACGACAAAAAACATATGTGTTAGTTGGACACTTGGACGTGGACAGTGTTTTCTATAGGAAGGAGAATGAGCTTTGCGACTGGCCGCTTAATGGTGCCACGGACCGTCAAAACGTCAACCACGCGGACCATGCCATCGACACCTGGATAAGTGTGCTCAATTCTCCCTAGGCGCCATTCATTTAGTGGTAGGTTGTCTTCCTTGACGACAACCATATCGCCTGCTTGAAGGTTTCGCGTTGGGAGTTGCCACTTGTTCCTTTTGTGTAACTCCTTAAGGTATTCTTCTTTCCAACGCAAACATAACTGCTGGTTTTGAGCCTTAAGACGCTGCCATCTGTTGATGATTGACCCTGCGTCCTCTCTGATTTCGGGCTCCTCAATGGAAATCAGCGGGCCGCCAACCAGGAAGTGACCTGGACTGAGGGCTAGCAGGTCAGTGGGATCTTCTGACATAGGCGAAATTGGCCGCGAGTTCAAGCACGCTTCTATTTTGGAGAGGAGGGTCGACAATTCTTCAAATGTGTATTTGCATGTCGACGTGGACTTGTAGAAAAGCGTCTTGAAACTTTTCACTCCCGCTTCCCACAAGCCACCCATGTGAGGTGCGCTTGGAGGATTGAAACGCCACTCTAGACGTTGTTGAGGATATGCGGCGATAATGCGGTTTCTCGTAGCGACCAGGAAATCATGGGACAGGGCTTTTGCGGCTCCTACAAACGTCTTTCCATTGTCAGAAACCATTTGCTGAGGGCACCCCCGCCTCGCCACGAAACGATTGAAAGCTGCAAGGAACTTTTCGGTCGTGAGGTCTGAGGTTGCTTCCAGATGGATCGCCCTCGTGCTGAAACACACGAAGACACAAACATACCCCTTTGTGATGCGGCAAGCTCGACCTGTGTAGGTCTTGATGTCGAATGGTCCAGCGAAATCGACCCCCGTTCGAGTGAATGGACGAGAGAACGTGGTCCTCTCCCTGGGCAAGTCTCCCATAAGCTGGGCTTGCAACTTCCGTCGATGGACCACACACACTCGACAGGAATTGATAGTCGTTTTGACTAGGGTCCGAAGTTTCGGGATCCAGTATTTGGATCGGATGAGCCGAATCACAAGTTGGTTTCCACCATGCATTGAGATCCGATGCGTGAACCGTACAAGTAGACGTGTGAACCCGCTTGCGTAAGGTAGAATGATCGGGTGCTTTTCATCATAACTTAGGGACTCGGATGTCCTCACACGACCGCATGCTCGGATGACCCCTTTTTGGTCCAGAAATGGATTTAAGTTATTGATGCAGCTCGACGGTAAAAGTTGCTGCTTATTTAGCAAGCGCTGAAACTCTTTTGCGTACTCTGCGCGTTGAGTATGGATGATCATACGCTCTTGCGTCTCGGATAGTTCACGGCTACTGAGCTCGACTGGAAATTGAGTGTCAGATTTCTGACACTTCTTGAGAAAACGAAAAACATAGGCTAAAACTCTAATAGCCTTCCCGAATTCTGAGAAGCGGTCTACGATACTGGACTCCGGTGAAGACTTGGATACGTTGCACTTCACCGTGCGTTGCTCCAACTCCGTCTCGTGCGGAGATTCTGATGGGATTGGCCATTGGTCTTTTGTCAGTGTTAGCCAGTCTGGCCCATGCCACCACAGATTGCTGCTAGCCAATTCTTGGGCTGAAACACCTCTGCTAGCCAGATCAGCAGGGTTGTGCTCCGATCTGACGTGAGACCATGTTCCCTTGCTGACGGACTGTGTGATCTTAGTCACTCGGTTAGCTACAAATGTCGTCCATCTGCATGGTGGCTTGTTCAGCCACGCTAACACTATGGTGGAGTCTGTCCAATAAAAGCATTCGTAGCTATCAAGGGACAGTTGGGGAAGGAGAGACGAGGACAGTTCAGCGAGGAGAACCGCCCCGCACAATTCCAAACGTGGTAAGGACACGGTCTTCACCGGAGCAACTCTGGTCTTTGCCGAGAGTAGATGGACAGAGACCTGTTGTTCACTCTCTACACGGACGTAAATGGCTGCGCCGAAAGCGCGTTGGGATGCATCACAAAAGCCGTGGAACTGCAAATTTACTCTGGGGTGATACTGCACCCATCTTGGTATACGAATCTCTTGGAGAGCAGGATAGCTCAGGAGAAATTCCTGCCATCTCTTCAGGAGGTCTGTTGGCAAAGAGTCATCCCACTTTAGCTCTTGAAGCCAGATCTCTTGCATAAAGATCTTAGCTCGGACTATGAATGGAGCGAGCCATCCTGCTGGATCGAATAGTTTTGATATTTGGGATAGGACTTCCCTTTTTGTGTAAGAGGAACTTAAGGCTACCTCGGATGGTTTGAAAAGGAATTTATCACTATCCGCTTGCCATCGGATACCCAGAGTTTTTGCTGAGCTAGCGTCCTCCATTTCAAGAAAATCGGCACATAATAAATGCTCCTTAGGAATATTCACGAGGACTTGCTTCGCGTTGGAAGCCCATTTCCTCAAAGGAAACCCCGCACCCTCTAGAGCAGCACGAAGTTCCTTTATCGCTGTGATTGCACCTTGTATTGTGTGAGCGCCAGCAAGTACATCGTCAACATACATTGAATTGGATATGATGTCACTTGCCAGTGGGAATCGCTTTAGGACATCTTTCGCAAGTTCTTTTAGCACCCGAATGGCCAAGAATGGAGCACAATTTACCCCGAACGTAACGGTGGTAAGCTCATAATCACAGAGCTCGCCATTTACGTTTCTGAAAAGGATCCTTTGGAATCTTGTGTGTGAAGGATCGAGGGTAATCTGCCGATACATTTTTGTGATGTCCGCATTAAAGACATATTGGAAGAACCGCCATTTGAGAATCTGAACCGTCAGGTCTGATTGGAGAACCGGTCCTGGATAGAGAATGTCGTTCAGACTCTTGCCATTTGAGGTCGGACAGGAGGCATTAAAGACTACCCGTAGCTTTGTAGTGGTGCTGTCCGGTTTTTGAACAGCATGATGGGGCAGATAGAAATTATCGGAATCGTTACTTGGAGCTACTTGTCGCATATGACCTAAGTCCAAGTACTCCTGGAGGACGCGATCATACTGCTCTTTCAAAGGAATGTTCCGTTTTAAACGACCTTCGTTTTTGAGGAATTGAGCTAGTGCGATTGATCTTGAATGACCTAAGTTGATGCCTTCAGGATTCCGAAAAGGCAAAGATACCATATATCTGCCCTTTGGATCTCTACGGGTGGTTCGAATGAAATTGTCTTCGCAGACAGACTCAGAAGAATCTTCTACCAGCTTGGCTGGAAGATCCTCCACCTCCCAAAACTTTGTTAGAAGTTTTTCTAAACGCTGCTCAGAGCTGACGTTTATCCTTGTCGCAAAGGAAGAAATTGAGGTGCGAGTCGAATCGGCTACAGGTCCAGTGAGAATCCATCCAAAGATGGTCTCTTGGCCAAGTAGTGATCCACAAATATTGGGAAGGGAGCCGCCTAGTAAAATGGACGGAAGGATATCTGCACCTAAAAGTACATCTATCTGCGAGCTCTTATGAAAAGAAGGGTCAGCCAGAGGAATATTTGGCAGGTCCTTTAGAAAATCTTGAGAAATTGGATACGAGGGTAAGGTGCCTGCCACATTTGGAAGAACAAAGGCCGAGGTTTCTATGTGTATTCTCGGCTTTGTTGGGGAGCCTATTTGAAAGTGGCATATCTTTTGAGGCCTCGCAGCTATTGCTTGGTTCAAGCCCGATACTTGCACTTGAACTGGCTTGAAAGGAAGCTTGATGATTCTGAACAAGCGTTCTGAGATGAACGTTGCTTCTGACCCAGAATCGATCAAGGCACGTGCTTTATAGCTAGTGCCCAAATGGCATATATTTATAACAGCCGTGCCTAGCAGAACACCCTGTGTGCTTGCTGTAAAATAATTTTGGACATTAGAGGATGAAGTGGACTGTATTATTGGACTTGGATTTGGATTCGAGGGAGCTGATGTAGAGGGCTCTGGAGGGGGGTGACCACGGTGCAGAAGTGTGTGGTGGCGCCCCTTGCACGTGAAGCAGTTATGCTGACTCGTGCAGTCTTTAATTTGATGCCCCCTAGCAAAACAGTTCATGCATAGCCTTTGCTGTTTTATGTAGTTAGACCTATCATAAGCAGACATTTTTAGAAAGCGAGGACATTGACGCACGGAATGAGGTTCCTTTGAGCAAAGGTTGCATGTTCGCGTTTTGACGCTAACTTTTGCCTCAAAGGAATTAACCTTCTTGGAAGAGGTTTCTTTCTTTTCAGATGTGGAAAGCAAAAGCATGGAGGTGCTTGCATTCTCAATCGCTTCGAGCGATAGATGTCGCTCACTAAGGAATCTATTCATGGCTGCCCACGTCGGAATTTCGCTTTTGCTGGGCAGAGATTGTTCCCACAGCGATAAGGTTATCTGAGGCAACTTGGAGGAGACTATGAACACCAGCACGCCGTCCGCGAAGCGGTTATCAATGGGGACGTCGGAGTGTTCAAGGGCCGTTAGGCATCCTTGGACCGCCCTCTGGAGATCTTTTAGAGCAGCTCCGGACTCTTTTTGGATAGGGGGGAAACTGAAAAGGATTTTCAGCTGGCTATTGACCAGCGTTCGCTTGTTCTCAAAACGCTCTTTGAGGGCGGTCCATGCGGACTCAAAACCCTCATTTGTGAGCGGAGCCTTCTCCACGATAGCTTTCGCTTCCCCGCGAGTCTTGTGGGTCAGGTGATAAAGTTTTTCCACCTGCGATAAATTTGGATTGTTCACGTAGATTGCAGTGAATAGGTCCCGGAAAGTGGGCCATTTCAGATAATCTCCGGAGAACACCTCGGTTTCAAGGGGTGGGAGCCTGCAACCTCGTTGCTGGAAATTCGGTACTGATACCGGAGCTGGGTTCGTCCCGTTCTCGATTCGCTCCTGCAGAGCGGACGCGCATCTTTCATACACTGCATAACAGTGATCGTATTTTGCGCTCATGGAGTGGATCGTCTCACCATCAGGTTCTGCCAGATTGAGAGCCTTGGTGCAGTTCTCACATTCCACTCGTACTTTGTCCCATAAGGTCTTTACCTCTTCCAGGCGAATCTTGAGAGTGAATAGCGAGACCTCTACGGAGGATGGAGCGCTGATTTTTGCCTCGAATTTACTGAGACGGTCTGATGCGGCTATAAAATCATCCAAAGCCATTTTTTTTGACTCGGAGATCTTCTGTGTGACGGTACGAGTGGTACGTGAAACAGGACTTTTTCGTCCTTTGGAATACCCGTGTTCCGAAACCGAAGGGGCTTCTTCTACGGAGGGCGATAGAGGTAACGAGCCTGGAACTGTGAGAAGATGCTCCGCCTCGCGATCACTTGACATAATAGTCTGGGTACACGCGGTGAATGAAGTAGAGGAACGATGGAATTATAGTGGAGAATTCTAATGGGGCCAGCAACAATCTATAAGGTTTGCTTTGCCCACCCGAAATAAATCTTGAGTACAAAACAATAGTGGAATGGCGGAATGGAACACGAACGGATCGAATGGCTATCTTAGAGAATTTAGCAAAGCAATAAAACAACTATGTAAATATTAATTAATAATTAATTAATATTAATATTAATCATCAATATCGTATTGGAATTTTTTGTTATATTACTTTTTATTTTATTTGTCGGAGGAATGCTGGAATGGAATGCTCAGTAATGTTCAACTCACTACTTCAAAAAATAATATACATATATAAATGTTGCAAAAAATATTCGACGTGCCGAACCTTGTCAAAATAGCATATACCCGCTTTATGCTGGGTATCACACGCTAATGCACAAAGAGGAACACGCAACAATAGCTTCACTCATATGCTCGTACTGTCATATATGTTCATATGTATGCAAGTATGGACGTATATATGTATGTAGGTATGTGCTGCAGAATGCGTTGGGCGCGCTCGTTTTGGAATTCAGGAAATAAATAATTTGGATGTGTTCACATACATATACATATGCGAACTACCAGTTTTTATATTTTGGATATTACTCTTGTGTGTTAATAGAGAACGACGCATGCAAACATTAACTACAGTATATGTATGTATATGGATATGTATGCAGGTAATACGGATTACACAAATAATGAACGTAAATTTAATTCCTTTTTTTCTGTTTTGGGAAGGCTCTGTTCGTTGATGTAAACGGTGTGGATTTTTTTTTGGATAGGAAAAAAAACTGTGTGTACTTTGATTAAAGAAAAGCGAAGGAAAAAATCAAGGTATGAAAATATGTATGGATGTATGTATGT
This sequence comes from Drosophila algonquin, assembly GCA_035041765.1. Taxonomy (NCBI): domain Eukaryota; kingdom Metazoa; phylum Arthropoda; class Insecta; order Diptera; family Drosophilidae; genus Drosophila; species Drosophila algonquin. The sequence goes on from JAWNKY010003576.1 coordinate 86,152, forward strand.
ACATATGTATGTAGGTAAGCCCGTTTCGTACGGTCGCTGCGATCGGGTTCGATCTCTAGGTTCGAAGTTCGAGGTTCGATGCGATCGCTATGTTCGAAGTTCGAGTGTAGACGCGGAGGGGAACAAATTGGAGAATTTATGTACATGCATATGTATATTGGAGGTTCACTGCACTTGCCGATTTTTGGAGGAGAAATATTGGAGAGTTCTCTTATGTATATGCAAATGGGAAAAATGGCGTTCCTTCTTTCCCTCTTTGCCCTTTCTTCTTTTCACTTGCAATTTTCTTTTATAGAATTTCTCACACAATTCACACACAGAGCCTTCACCCAACGATTTCGTTACTGTAATCGGAATTTTAGGTACTTAGCTGGCAGTTTCTCAGGAACAAGCTGGGGCGAGCGGATGGGGGGATAATATCCGTGATTTCTTCTTTTGATGAAAATCCAAACAAGTTGATCCGGCTCGAAGGACCAAATGATTGTAGTGGGAGTTCCTGCCAGTAGTTTTCCTGAGTTGTGGTGGATATGTGGGGGTCGGCTTCTTGTGATCTGGTAATTAGTGATCGGTGTATGGGCCGACCAAACAAAGAAATGTGCGTGTTTCGATATTCACTTTATTTCTTAGACTAAAATATTTACAAGAGCTTAACTCTAGAACACCGCTTCGCCGCTCTGCAACATTGCCCTTGAGCTTTCGGTTCGAAGTCGATGTTGCTGTTGGTTGGAGTTTACGTGGTCGCATGGTGCATGCTTTTCGGCATGAACACAGAGGTCATCGGAAATATGGGTCTTGCATGTGGGAGCTGTGGGAAAGCACCAAGGACGCCTGTTCTTCCTGAAATGGTGCGATGCTACACTCAAAGTATTCCAAACCGTCTACCATTTTAAAGTGAGAACACTTTGAGAACGTGGAGCGAAAGAACACATTCAAAAGTATTTTCCCTCAAAAACTGTTCTTCTCAGACCAAAACCCTTTTTTTATGTTCTCTTTGGTTCGATCTTTCGCTGAATACTTTGGTCGGACACTCTCGGCGAAACAGTCCTTTTGTATGTATGCGTGCGTATGTGTTTTCCTACATAACATTTATGCACATGAATTGATCAGTCATATTCTTTTCTCTTTCTCGCACACAGCAAGAAAAAACACTCATTGCGCAGTGGTCTTTCATTGACAGTTTTGCAGTGAGCGCTTACTCAAAAGTGTCTCTGTCTGCTGTTATTGAGAGACCGATTCATTTTTTCGGTTGAGCCAAACAGTCGGACCGAAGAGCACAAACGAAATGAAACGAGAGGGAACGTTGTGAGCCGCGGCAAAGGCCGCGGCTCTACCTATACCCGGTACTCAGACAGTATATATATACATACATATATGAGCCTACGATTTATGAAATTTATTATATGTTCTCAAAAGGGACGAAAATAATATTTAAATTAAAAAAATGAATTTTTTGGAATTTTTATACATGTTTCCATTTTTGTTTGTATATTTGCGCCTACATTTCTACATGACATGTATAACTACATATTTGATACGTACAAGTGTTTAGGACAGAGCGAGAGAGGGAGGGGGCATGAGTCAGCGCTTGGCAGGCGTTGCGTAGCCACTGAAATTTAATTTGTTTCTTCTGGCCATAATATTGATCCGATATGATCCAGATTCGGCAATCTGGTAGATATGGTAATTTTCCATGATTCTGCGTTTTTGGTTTTCTCGTATCTTCAAAATTGTGGATTCCACAGATTTTCTTCTTTTGTGGGGGCGGAAAGGGGCGTGTCAAAATTTTGAAATACACTTGTGCAGGTTTGGTATCACAGGAGCTTGGATAGAAAGTTTGGTTGCTCTAGCTCTGATAGTCTCTGAGAACTAGGCGTCAAAAAATTCGAATGGGCAAAGCGGATGGGGTCGCGTGTGAGAGAGAGCGAGAGGGAACGATGACTTTCGAAATGGTTTTCTTCATTGTAGCTATAATAATGATCCGATCTGATCCAGATTCAACACTCTCATAGAAATGGTCATTTTCTATGATTCTGCGTTTTTAGTTTTCTCGTATCTTCAAAATTGTGCATGCCACAGACTTTCGTCCTTTGTGCGGGCGGAAAGGGGCGGGGCGAAATTTTGCAACACATTTGGAGTAGTGTGATCACACAAGAGACTGGATACAAAATTTGGTTGCTCTAGCTTTAATAGTCTCTGAGATATAGGCGCTAATGAAGACGGACGGACGGACAGACGGACAGACAGACATGGCTATATCGACTCGGCTATTGATGCTGATCAAGAATATATATACTTTATGGGGTCGGAAACGCTTCCTTCTGTGCGTTACACACAACCGTTATCCCCACAAATCTAATATACCCTTTTACTCTTCGAGTACCGGGTATAAAAATTGTTTCGCTCAGAGAGAGATCGTGTGTGCCAAATTGTTTAATGTATTGTCTGTGTGCGGACGGCGTTGGAAAAATCGGTTGACGGTTATTTGCAAGATCTAATAAAAAGGGATCTAAATCTGATGTCTCTAACTACACTAGTCGACACGACTTTTCCGCTGTCTCCAAAAATGACTTTTTCTGATAGATTTGGATGTTTAAAAATTTTGAAGAATGTTTTTTTTTTCATGGAGTAGTTTTTTTTTAAAGAATTTTTTAAAAATCTGGTATTTTTTGTCATAGGTAGTGCTTCTATTTTTCACATAACTCACATTTCATACAACTGGTTGTACTGAACTTTGCAGTTAAAAAAAGCTGATAAATGCAGCTATAAATCCGACTCAGACACTTTGTAGCAGAAACTTAACGTCTGGCAGATATTAAGCTTCCAAATTGAAATTTCAATATTTTTTTTTGGAATTTTTTACCCGAAATTTTGACTTTGAAACTTCAGGAAAAATCGAAAAAAAATAAATGAATGCCTGGATTTTTGGTTTTAGATAGACACATTAATTACGCGTCGATTAAGGTATCGCTTATAAAAATATATAATCAAACGGCTAAGTTATAACCGTTTGACCAAAACGACCCAAAATGACTTTTACCTGAAAAAATACCGTCTGGTACGTTTTTGGTCCAACTTCCAAAATGGGATTGCAAAAAACAAAAAGAACCTGTAATTTTGGTTTTACCGAGTCTTAGGTATTGATATATATCGGATATATATCCTACCTGGTCATATTTATTTGGGGTGTTGTGGACAGTTTTATTCCTTATACCTAAGCCTTGGTGAGGATAAATATACATTTATATACATGGTCCCGCAGATATTTGACCTTTCTCGCTCAAGCTATTCATAAAAAAGGATATATAACTCTGTACCTATAGTATCCCTGCCTCAGTGTAGTTCTGACTTCCAGCAGAATACGATCGTGTGTTTTCGAAAAATACCAATTGTTTCTAATTGAAATGGACAACCCAAGTCGGTCAACTTCATGTGCTTACCGAGCAGACTCGTTTTGCTACATATGTGGAAAGTATATGACCAGCAAAGAAGAAAAAATCGTTTTTACCGAAAAGTTCCAAGAACAGTATAAGGAAAACTATAAGATGTGGCCCAAAAGTATTGGCGAAGAGTGGGCTCCAAGCTGTATATGCAAAACGTGCAAATTGAATTTAACAGCATTTAATAAAGAGGAAAAGTAAGTTACCCTAAATCAGAAGCTACGAAGTGTACAAAAAATACTAAGCATTACTTTTTTCTTGCACATTTTTTTTTAGAAAACAATTTCGATTTGGAACTCCAATGCTATGGAGAAAACCAAAAATCACAGCACTGAATGTTTCTTTTGTTTATTCGAAAAAAAAGGGTTTGGGGTAGGTGAGAGATATAAATACCCGCAAGAGTCTCGTCAAGGCTTTACGCTTCCTGCTCCTCCTTTGAAGGAAATATCGCCATTAAAACGCAAAAAAGAGGAGATGTCTTCTTCGTCGTATGGAACAACGGATTCAAGTAATGACCAATCAGGAGAATATAAATTTTGCAAGCCATTATCACAGGAACAATTGAACGATTTGGTGAGGATCCTGGAACTTCCTAAAAGTAAAGCTCAGATTCTTGGATCTATTTTAAAGGATGCCCGTTTATTGAAGGAAGATGTCAAAATAACTCATTTCCGGACGCGTCACTTGGTTCACGCACAGTTTTATATGACGAAGGATGACATGTGCGTTTGTCACGACATTTTCGGCCTCTTCAGGGAACTGGGTGAAGATTACGACCCAAACGATTGGAGGTTATTTGTTGACAGCAGTAAAGAAAGTTTAAAGGCTGTTTTGCTACACAATGGAAATCAAAAGCCGTCTATTCCCATCGCCCATGCTGTTAATATGAAAGAGTCCTATCAAACAATGACTAAATTGTTTGAAAATATTAAATATAAAGAACACCAGTGGAAGGTCGCGTGTGACTTAAAAGTTGTAGCCATGTTAACTGGATTGCAAGGCGGTTATACAAAATACTGTTGCTTCCTGTGCCTATGGGATAGCCGAGATAGAAAAGAGCATTACACAAGAAAGAACTGGGAAAAACGGAACGAAAATACTTTGGGACATCACAACGTACAAAATGCAGCTCTTGTGAAAGTCCAAGACATTATATTACCACCATTGCACATTAAGCTAGGACTGATAAAAAATTTTGTTAAAGCACTGGATTACGAAGGTGAATCGATGAATTACCTCAAAACTGTTTTTCCACGTCTGTCGCTGGCAAAAGTTAAAGAAGGCGTATTTGATGGCCCCCAAATTCGAAAACTACTAAAAGATGATGGATTTGAAAATATTTTATCTACGAATGAAAAAGCAGCCTGGAACTCATTCCGAATGGTTACAACAAATTTTCTTGGTAACAGAAAGAGTGATGATTACGTTAAAATCGTTCAAGACCTACTTAAGAATTATGAACAAATTGGAGCCAACATGTCACTCAAAATCCATTTCCTGCACTCCCACTTAGACTTTTTTCCGCCAAACCTTGGGGATGTTAGTGATGAACACGGAGAGAGATTTCACCAACAATTAAAAGCTATGGAACGACGGTATCAAGGTGTTTGGAATGAGAATATGTTGGGCGACTATGTGTGGACTCTCATAAAAGAATCTGACTTAAATGACAAAAGAAGACAGACAAACCATTTTAAAAATAGTAACAAGCAATAACAATAAAAATATTTAAGTATCATAACACTTAAATAAATTCAAGTATTTTTCGGTATTTTTTCAGATAAAATGAGATTTGGGTCGTTTTGGTCAAACGGTTATAACTTAGCCGTTTGATTTTATATTTTTATAAGCGATACCTTAAACGACGCGTAATTAATGTGTCTATCTAAAACCAAAAATCCAGGCATTCATTTATTTTTTTTTCGATTTTTCCTGAAGTTTCAAAGTCAAAATTTCGGGTAAAAAATACCGAAAAAATGATGAAATTTCAATTTGGAAGCTTAATATCTGCCAGACGTTAAGTTTCTGCTACAAAGTGTCTGAGTCGGATTTATAGCTGCATTTATCAGCTTTTTTTAACTGCAAAGTTCAGTACAACCAGTTGTATGAAACGAGAGTTATGTGAAAAATAGAAGCACTACCTATGACAAAAAATACCAGATTTTTTAAAAATTCTTAAAAAAAAACTACTCCATGAAAAAAAAACCATAATTCTTAAAAAATTTTAAATCTCCCAATCTATTAGAAAAAGTCATTTTTGGAGACAGCGGAAAAAAAAGTTGAAATTTGTCGAGTAGTGCTATCGCTGTATTTCCAATTTATCTGCCATTCCTAAACTGTTCGAAAAAATCATCACTTCTCAGCTGCAACATTTTAGTAGTTCTGTTGTATTCTCTGAATCACAGCACGGATTCATTAAACGTCACTCAGTTTCTACTAATCTCCTTAAATTTTCCACCTTCGTAACTTCGGGATTTGCTAAACAGTGTCAAACTGATGTCGTTTATACTGACTTTAGTAAAGCCTTCGACTCCGTTAATCACAATCTTCTGATCCATAAATGATCTCTCCTAGGGTTTTCGACTAAGCTTCTTTAATGGACTAATTCTTACCTTTGTAATCGTTCTCAACGTGTCTGCTTTAACTCCTTTCTCTCTCTAAACATGTTATAGTCTCATCGGGGGTGTCTCAAGGTAGCCATCTAGGTCCCGTTTAACTTAACCTGTTTATCAACGATCTTCCCCAAGTATTATCTATATTCCTGTGTTCTAATGTATGCTGATGATGTTTGGCTAAGTTTTTCTCATAGTGACCCCTTGTCCCCGTTGTATCTGCAATCTGATTTTGACGCTCTTAACAATTGGTCCTTAATTAACATTCTTTCTTTTAACATTTCAAAATATCATGATTTTCTTGGCAATACGCCATAACTTTTTGATTACTCAATCAATAAAATTGTCTTACAACGCCTGTTCAAAGTTAAAGACTTGGGCATTACCTTTGACCTAATCTATGTTTTAACTCTCATATTTCTACTTTCTCTAACAAAGCCAAAGGAGTCCTAGGATTTGTCAAAAGATGGTCTCAGGAATTTACTGACCATTTTACCATGAAACTTCTGTATGTTTCCGACCTATCTTGGAATATGTCTTGTGTCTGGTCTCCTCACTACCAAAAATTTCAAGATATGCTCGAATCAGTACAAAAACAATTCCTCATCTTTGCTCACCGCGGACTCAATTGGGACCCTTCGATCATTTTCCCTCTTATGAAAGTAGGTTGCGTCCAATTAACCTCTACTCTCTCAAATCCTGTAGAATCTTCCATGGAGTTTTCTTCCTACACAAGCTTCTCTTTGGTGACTGCCCTCATCAGCCTTATTAGTATTGCTGCCCCTTCCCGCCCGACTAGACATTACTTTCCTCTTCATCTTCAACTCTGTCTTTCTAACTACTCTGATAAGGAATCTTTCCGTAGCCCTTGCCGAAACTATAACCAATTTTTCCATCTGTTTTCTTTGATACTAGTTCTAATAAGTTCAAAATTATTTTAATCAATAACTTAATTTAAATAGCTCTAATTGGGAATTGTTCGGCTACCGGCTACAGTTTAACTGTACATTGTTAAACTGTAAACAACAATAAACAATAAACAAACATTTCACTAATAAAACAAGACTAAGATCTTAAGCATGCGTAAAGTAGAAGACAAAATACAGACCGTTGAAGTGAGAACATTGAACTCGTGTTATAGTTTTCCTAGGCAGTGTACATTATTTAAAATTGTTCTGCCGACGATTGCTTCGAAGCACATATCCTCATCAAGCACCACATGAAACTCAACATTCATCTGTATGTGATCGATCTGGAATTTCAAAACTGCCAAACGTAAGAACTCCAGGTAACTCTCGAATTCACAACTTTCGAAAAATACCCCTACTGTGTAGGCACAGGTCTGCTTTGGTATCAACGAGACATTCGAAAATTACTGCGCCCTTAACTCCAAGCCAGCAGCTGTGAATTGGCTTGACGACTTTATCCCTGGCTGCTTCTTATCTTGTACAATGTTTGTTTCAATTTCTAGCATGCCTCAATACTCCGCATTGCATTGAACGGTGTGCTGGCTGAATGCTGTCCTACTTTCCCTTCTTTAGCTGCTACCGAACTCCTCCATCCTCCAGATTTATTGGCTTTGCTATCGTATATCTATATCCATGAGTGCTTATAAAATCTCTTGCAGCGTCTCACCCTTTCTATGGTGTCGCTTTCCGTACATACTATGAATTTCAACTGAAGACATTTTGACCTTTAATTCCTCTGTCAATGATTGTTTAATGCTTTGCTGACTATGGATAAACGACATAGCAGCCCCTTCCAGCTTCTGCTTCGATAAATAAAAACCTGTAACTCACTCCACTGTACGATAATGGGCACATTCTTCTAGTTGTTCAACCCACGATCGATATCAATCGAGCCTGACCCACTGAAATTTTAAATTATGCCTTCTCCATCCTTTAGTGTAAGAAACGATCGTACTAGCGGGGGTTTAGGTATAATTTCTGCTGTATGAACTGAAGCATCGTCATCTGAATCCTCTAACCGAATTACGTCCAATTAAACGTCCATTTTCTCCCGAAACGCTGTTGCCACCAGTTTTAGTTCGAAATATTGACAATTCAAGTTACAGCCGCTTGGTGCATTTTTTTTTACTCAATAATAACACTACTCGACAAATTTCAACTTTTTTTTTCCGCTGTCTCCAAAAATAACTTTTTCTAATAGATTGGGAGATTACATTTTTTTTTAAGAATTATTGTTTTTTTTTCATGGAGTAGTTTTTTTTTACGAATTTTTAAAAAATCTGGTATTTTTTGTCATAGGTAGTGCTTTTATTTTTCACATAACTCACATTTCATACAACTGGTTGTACTTTGCAGTTAAAAAAAGCTGATAAATTCAGCTATAAATCCGACTCAGACACTTTGTAGCAGAAACTTAACGTCTGGCAGATATTAAGCTTCCAAACTGAAATTTCAATATTTTTTTTTTTGAATTTTTTACCCGAAATTTTGACTTTGAAACTTCAGGAAAAATCGAAAAAAAATAAATGAATGCCTGGATTTTTGGTTTTAGATAGACACATTAATTACGCGTCGTTTAAGGTATCGCTTATAAAAATATATAATCAAACGGCTAAGTTATAACCGTTTGACCAAAACGACCCAAAATGACTTTTACCTGAAAAAATACCGTCTGGTACGTTTTTGGTCCAACTTCCAAAATGGGATTGCAAAAAACAAAAAGGACCTGTAATTTTGGTTTTACCGAGTCTTAGGTATTGATATATATCGGATATATATCCTACCTGGTCATATTTATTTGGGGTGTTGTGGACAGTTTTATTCCTTATACCTAAGCCTTGGTGAGGATAAATATACATTTATATACATGGTCCCGCAGATATTTGACCTTTCTCGCTCAAGCTATTCATAAAAAAGGATATATAACTCTGTACCTATAGTATCCCTGCCTCAGTGTAGTTCTGACTTCCAGCAGAATACGATCGTGTGTTTTCGAAAAATACCAATTGTTTCTAATTGAAATGGACAACCCAAGTCGGTCAACTTCATGTGCTTACCGAGCAGACTCGTTTTGCTACATATGTGGAAAGTATATGACCAGCAAAGAAGAAAAAATCGTTTTTACCGAAAAGTGCCAAGAACAGTATAAGGAAAACTATAAGATGTGGCCCAAAAGTATTGGCGAAGAGTGGGCTCCAAGCTGTATATGCAAAACGTGCAAATTGAATTTAACAGCATTTAATAAAGAGGAAAAGTAAGTTACCCTAAATCAGAAGCTACAAAGTGTACAAAAAATACTAAGCATTACTTTTTTTCTTGCACATTTTTTTTAGAAAACAATTTCGATTTGGAACTCCAATGCTATGGAGAAAACCAAAAAATCACAGCACTGAATGTTTCTTTTGTTTATTCGAAAAAAAAGGGTTTGGGGTAGGTGAGAGATATAAATACCCGCAAGAGTCTCGTCAAGGCTTTACGCTTCCTGCTCCTCCTTTGAAGGAAATATCGCCATTAAAACGCAAAAAAGAGATGTCTTCTTCGTCGTATGGAACAACGGATTCAAGTAATGACCAATCAGGAGAATATAAATTTTGCAAGCCATTATCACAGGAACAATTGAACGATTTGGTGAGGATCCTGGAACTTCCTAAAAGTAAAGCTCAGATTCTTGGATCTATTTTAAAGGATGCTCGTTTATTGAAGGAAGATGTCAAAATAACTCATTTCCAGACGCGCCACTTGGTTCAGGGACAGTTTTATATGACGAAGGATGATATGTGCGTTTGTCACGACATTTTCGGCCTCTTCAGGGAACTGTGCGAAGATTACGACCCAAACGATTGGAGGTTATTTGTTGACAGCAGTAAAGAAAGTTTAAAGGCTGTTTTGCTACACAATGGAAATCAAAAGCCGTCTATTCCCATCGCCCATGCTGTTAATATGAAAGAGTCCTATGAAACAATGACTAAATTGTTTGAAAATATTAAATGTAAAGAACACCAGTGGAAGGTCGCGTGTGACTTAAAAGTTGTAGCCATGTTAACTGGATTGCAAGGCGGCTATACAAAATACTGTTGCTTCCTGTGTCTATGGGATAGCCGAGATAGAAAAGAGCATTACACAAGAAAGAACTGGGAAAAACGGAACGAAAATACTTTGGGACATCACAACGTACAAAATGCAGCTCTTGTGAAAGTCCAAGACATTATATTACCACCATTGCACATTAAGCTAGGGCTGATAAAAAATTTTGTTAAAAATTTTTTACGAAGGTGAATCGATGAATTACCTCAAAACTGTTTTTCCACGTCTGTCGCTGGCAAAAGTTAAAGAAGGCGTATTTGATGGCCCCCAAATTCGAAAACTACTAAAAGATGATGGATTTGAAAATATTTCATCTACGAATGAAAAAGCAGCCTGGAACTTATTCCGAATGGTTACAACAAATTTTCTTGGTAACAGAAAGAGTGATGATTACGTTAAAATCGTTCAAGACCTACTTAAGAATTATGAACAAATTGGAGCCAACATGTCACTCAAAATCCATTTCCTGCACTCCCACTTAGACTTTTTTCCGCCAAACCTTGGGGATGTTAGTGATGAACACGGAGAGAGATTTCACCAACAATTAAAAGCTATGGAACGACGGTATCAAGGTGTTTGGAATGAGAATATGTTGGGCGACTATGTGTGGACTCTCATAAAAGAATCTGACTTAAATGACAAAAGAAGACAGACAAACCATTTTAAAAATAGTAACAAGCAATAACAATAAAAATATTTAAGTATCATAACACTTAAATAAATTCAAGTATTTTTCGGTATTTTTTCAGATAAAATGAGATTTGGGTCGTTTTGGTCAAACGGTTATAACTTAGCCGTTTGATTTTATATTTTTATAAGCGATACCTTAAACGACGCCTAATTAATGTGTCTATCTAAAACCAAAAATCCAGGCATTCATTTATTTTTTTTTTCGATTTTTCCTGAAGTTTCAAAGTCAAAATTTCGGGTAAAAAATACCGAAAAAATGATGAAATTTCAATTTGGAAGCTTAATATCTGCCAGACGTTAAGTTTCTGCTACAAAGTGTCTGAGTCGGATTTATAGCTGCATTTATCAGCTTTTTTTAACTGCAAAGTTCAGTACAACCAGTTGCATGAAATGTGAGTTATGTGAAAAATAGAAGCACTACCTATGACAAAAATACCAGATTTTTTAAAAATTCTTTAAAAAAAAACTACTCCATGAAAAAAAAAACATTCTTCAAAATTTTTAAACATCCAAATCTATCAGAAAAAGTCATTTTTGGAGACAGCGGAAAATTCGTGTCGACTAGTGTAATTGATCGACTCTTATGTGCTAGTCTTATTATTTAATGAAAATTTATAATTGTATCTTATGTGTATTTGCTTGTCTTATTATTGATAAAAAAATTTTAATTGTATATGATGTCTACTGGGCTGAGAACATCCCAGCTTCTCCTAACGCAGTCTTTCCGTCTCACGCACCAGCCGTTCTCGATTGCGTACAGCTGAGAACAGCACAGTTTCTGCAATTGCCTCTTGTTGCGTTCTTCTCTGCACACACACATGCATGTCTTGGGATTCGTGCTTTTTTGTGTGTGTGGCGTCATTTTCTATCTCGCTCACACTGCTGATCGTGCTTTGATTTTTCTCTTTGTCTTAATAACAGTTTTGTTGTTGTTTTAAAACGGATTTGCTTACAGTTTTGAAGGAAAAACATGCACGTTGACGTAAAGTTAGTTTTTAGGCAAGTTCCCGGACAAGCCCGCATTTGTGAGTTCCAAATTTCCAGGGTTTGATCTTTTAATTTTATTTGATATGCCTATTATTATTATTTAATGACAATTTATCTTCTGTGTATTTGCTTGTTTAATTACACTGGTCAACACGACATTTCCGCTGTCGCCCAAAATGACTTTTTCTGATAGATTTGGAGATTCAAATTTTGTAAAGTGTTCGGGGCAGATCCCCACCGAATAGCGGCTGGCCAAATAGCAGCTATTTATTGGCCTTCAGCCGCATATTTCCATTGCTACATATTCATACATATTCCAGAAGTGTCCTGGCAAGTAGGGAGGCACTTGACTCACTAAGCAGGAATCAGTCAGTGCGGATCTATTGGGTTCCAGTCACCAGGGCATCGAAGAAAACGAAGAGGCGGACGTTCTGGCTAAGGAAGGCGTCGGGCTGGCAAACGAGAGGACCAAAAGCGTGCCGGTCTCCCTAAGGACGCTACAAAGCGACCTGGAGAAACAGGCCAAAATGAGGACAGACAACAGGTGGAAGAACACCACCGCCTGCAGAATCTCGAAAATCATGTGCAAGGAACGCAATGATAATCTCAGCCACTATCTGCTGCATCTTCCACGGAAGGATTGGAGACTGTTAGTGGGCATACTAACAGGTCACTGCCTGGCTGCATCGCATGCAACCAGGCTGAACATCACCAACAGTGACATCTGCAGAAAATGCAATGAACCCGGGGCTGTCGAAACCCTGGAACATCTCATCTGCCGGTGTCCGGCTCTCTCAAGGGCAAGGAGAATATACCTGGGCGCACCGATGCTGGTATCACTGGAGGATGCCTCCAAGAAGTCGCCAGGGAAACTGCTTGCCTTTGCTAAAAACACCTCGATTCTTCGGAACCTCAGAAACATCCTCGTAAGGTCCATACAAAGATCCGGATAACTAAGGGCCATTCTGGCCTATGGGAGGCCCCGTCGAGGGCCGTCCGGGGCAACCTAACCTAACCTAACTTAACCTAACCTATTCATATGTACATATATTTTTTTTTAAATAATTTTTTTTAAGTTCGTTCTTTGTCTTCAGAGGTAGTGCTTCTATTTTTCACATGACTTAAGTTTCTTATAACTGGTTGTATTGAATAGATAGATAGATAGAATATTATATAGACACATTAATTAGGCGTCGTTTAAGGTATCGTTTGGTTAGGTCAAACGGTGGTAACTTAGCCGTTTATTCATCGATCCTTCTCCTCACGTTGAAAATTTTCATATCTTTTTTTTGTTTTGCGCACAGTTTTTTCCTCCATCTTTCACTTTTACTTCAGCTGAATGTCAGCTGTTCTCTCAGTCCACAATCGTGTCAATAGGACAACTATCGATAAGAATCTGTGGATTTCGTTTAGTAAAACACAAATGAAAAATTTCTGGACTAGTATTTTTTATATGCAGTGTGGCAGTAATTTTTAGTTTCCGCGGTGCTGGATACAGGCTTTTACTTTAAAGTAGCCCTATAACTTTATTTTGAGTTGTGTTAGAAAAATACGTTACATTTACATGTTTTGACTCAATCTGATTGCGTATTTCTGGATTATGCTTAGATATCAGTTTTAAAGTTTTTAGAAAGTACCGCAGTTGTGATGATCTTTATGTTTGAATATCCACGTAAGTCTTTCCACTGAATATATGAAATTTTATTTTCTTTGGATTTTTCATAATCAGTCTAATAACTAAGGCACTAATTGTGTCAAAATTATGTTTTCCAACGCACACAGCCAGCCAGCAAATTCGAACAGGTCTTCCACCGTTTCCTCCTCTTCCCCATCTCTACAGCTTCGGCAAAAGTCATTATGTGGGTCACCCAGTCTATTTGCGTAGCTTGGCTGTCACTATATATATTTACACGAGTCACAATGGCGGTAAGTTCTTGAAGGCGTTCAGCGCTCTCTTAATTGCAATGACCTCCGCTTGGAAGACGCTACAGTGATTAGGGAGCCTGATAGAGTGCCTTATGCTTAGCTGTTCGGAGTAGACTCCTCCTCTTCCTATTGTCCAGCTTTGATCCATCTGTAAAGATGTTTATGATACCTTCTTGGCCTGGGGTCTCTCTACCTATTCGTCTCTGTGAGGAATGATTACATTGAAAGGGGTGTCTAAGTTTTCCCTTAGCACACAGTTGTGCGTTTTCATGGGGACGGTACTGCCTTTTAATATTGAAGAGTGACCTATGTATGTGCTGTGGTGCCCATTGGTCGGAGTCTCTCAGACGTATTGCCATTTCTGCCCGCTCTTTTCCCGCGAGGGCAAGGCTCTGGAGACATAGAATAGCATTTAGCGCATCATTTGGAGTGGTGCGAAGAGCTCCACTGATGCATAGGGCTGCAGCTTGCTGAACCGTGCTCAGTTGTTTGGTAATCGTCTTTTCTGATAAGGCCGGCTACCACACTGTAACTTCGTAGAGGGCTATCGTGGCGTTCCTCACTCTGTCTTTGATATTTATGTTTCAATTAAGCTTTTTGCCAATTACCAACCCTATGTAACTGGCACTGTCGCTGAAGGAGAGTCTGCATCCGTTTAATGTTGGGGAGTTGAGGGGCGGAATCTTTTATTTATTTGCAAGTAACACGAGTTTCGTTTTCGAGGGATTATTTCCCTTTCCTCGCCACTCTGTCCATCCTGCCGTTTCCGTGGATTTTCCTTTTTGGTAGGCACGTTGTGCGTTTTGAGAAGGAAGGATGATGGATTGATTAGTCTTAAGTCCTTTGGAGTTGAGTGCGAGTAGTTGGGCCGGAATGACCTGTTCCGGACCAGGGGATTTGAACGGATCAAACCTAGCTAATGTTGCGTTTGTAGCTCCATCGAGGTTCCGGAAGCTTCGCTAGTGAGGTGAGCCGGCTCGCTGATTGTGCACCCCGGGAAATGAGTGTCAAGTAGAATGTGTAGGGACTCCTCACTGGAGTTAGTCCACGTACCATCACTACTCTTAAGGTACCCCACCGAGGGGGTCGTTTTGGAGAGGATCTTGCGGAATCTTGTAGCCTCCGACGTTTTCTCAATCTCAGAGCAACATTTATGCCAAGAGGCCCTTTTGGCTTTCCAGGTTTCTTTTTTGTATAGCGCCAGACTAGTCTTCTAGACGATTTAGGTCCATTTCTGTACGTTGGCGTTGGCGTTGTGCGTTGGCGTCGCAGCCTATTATTAGGCCTGTGTTCGACCTTTCGCTATCGCTAGTAAGCTTGCGAACTAGGTCATCTGGAGGATCGCTTTCCCCATGAGCCATATAGGACGAAATCAGCCGTATATGTGTTCCTTTGATCTCTAGGCTTGCCGCCGTGTTGTCGCTATGGCTAAAGTTGTGGTTCCAGTTCGTCTCCATATGCTTCGATATCCGAGGCAACGTCCTGCTCGACTGGTTTTTGCCAACAGGACTTGCCTCGGTCGCTGCATCTGACTTATATATTTTGATAGTAAATGCACTAAAACCGAAGTTCCCCTCTCTGTGCTGTTTCTCCAGCAGCTCGAAGCAGCGGTCGGCCAGTGCAGCTTCCACCCACTTCCACTGGTTCCTGGGAATTTCAGAATCTGCGCTGCTTTTGTCCAAGACTCCTCAGCGTTCTTTTTTGGTCGATTCGCTAAAATGAGGAAAATCCAGGAGTCTCCTTTGGTTGCGGGGCTGCCGTCTTCGGCGGAGCAACCACAGGATAACCACTCTGCCAAGGTGTCAGCTTTGGGATGCGCTTTGCCATCCACCCCAAAACTAGGATAGGACCTTTGCTTTGTGGCGGGTCAGGCCAGTCCTTTGGGCCGCTGCCTTTCCCTGAATGGGATTGCTCCTTGTTGGCATTTGGGGAGTTCCAGACTCGTTTTTGTTTATATTTTTTCCTTTTATTATCCTTTTATTTTCCTTTTTTGAACTCACGATTTGCAAAGAAGAGGCGGTCCGTCCGGGTAGATATTTACATTACCCGGATGAGCAGGGAACAGGGGGCTGACAAGTATCTGAGCTCTTCGTTAACGACTGGGCTAGTTTTTATACCGGGCCCCCAGCTAGGCTGACTAGGCACGGGTTGAATAACACACTTAGTCCAGCCCGGTGTGAGATGAGTGGGGGGGTTGGGATGTGGGTATGTGGTTTGTAGGGAGGGGGGTGTGTGAGCTACTGATACGAGGCGGCACCACAAGAGCATCGTCAGCGTTGCTACCTGGCGAATACCCGCGGCTGTCCGGGACTGCTTATTTTCGGTACTCTCCCTAGGGATGCTCGCTTATTCGCAGCTAACGTACCTACAGAGGTAGGTCGTTCGCTACCCGTAACCTGCGACCCGTCCGGTAGTCTCCACAAGGCTCCCCCTCTGAGTCATCTCACCAGCTCATCAGAATAGAAAAAAAAAATCATATCTAAAAAATATAACAATCTCTGCCGCTACCAGCTCAATGCATATATGGACGCATGTATCTCTCTCGCTCTCACTGCATATGCATTTATATCCGTTAGCTTGGCTTTCGAGCTGGGCAGCGACACAAAGCGAGACTTTTCAAATCTAATTTTGCTTATCGAACTGACCTGAAGTGTTAGAATGCATAACTTGGTCACAAATAGTGCCTCAGTCCTTCGACATATGTAAGTAGGAGTCGTGACTAGAGGCGGGTATAAATGCTAACTTAGCGTTTTGTTTATCATGGTACCAAAGTTATGCTAAGTCTAATGCCATACGCCCACTACGCAGAAATAATGGTAAATTACCTTTTTTATCTTCTTTTAAAAATTCCTTTCCGGCTGCTCTTCTATCCTGGTTTTCTTCATTATCTTCATTAATAACACTACTCGACAAATTTCAACTTTTTTTTCCGCTGTCTCCAAAAATGACTTTTTCTAATAGATTGGAAGATTTAACATTTTTTTAAGAATTATGGTTTTTTTTTCATGGAGTAGTTTTTTTTTTAAGAATTTTTAAAAAATCTGGTATTTTTTTTTCATAGGTAGTGCTTCTATTTTTCACATAACTCTCGTTTCATACAACTGGTTGTACTGAACTTTGCAGTTAAAAAAAGCTGATAAATGCAGCTATAAATCCGACTCAGACACTTTGTAGCAGAAACTTAACGTCTGGCAGATATTAAGCTTCCAAATTGAAATTTCATCATTTTTTCGGTATTTTTTACCCGAAATTTTGACTTTGAAACTTCAGGAAAAATCGAAAAAAAAAATAAATGAATGCCTGGATTTTTGGTTTTAGATAGACACATTAATTAGGCGTCGTTTAAGGTATCGCTTATAAAAATATAAAATCAAACGGCTAAGTTATAACCGTTTGACCAAAACGACCCAAATCTCATTTTATCTGAAAAAAATACCGAAAAATACTTGAATTTATTTAAGTGTTATGATACTTAAATATTTTTATTGTTATTGCTTGTTACTATTTTTAAAATGGTTTGTCTGCCTTCTTTTGTCATTTAAGTCAGATTCTTTTATGAGAGTCCACACATAGTCGCCCAACATATTCTCATTCCAAACACCTTGATACCGTCGTTCCATTGCTTTTAATTGTTGGTGAAATCTCTCTCCGTGTTCATCACTAACATCCCCAAGGTTTGGCGGAAAAAAGTCTAAGTGGGAGTACAGGAAATGGATTTTGAGTGACATGTTGGCTCCAATTTGTTCATAATTCTTAAGTAGGTCTTGAACGATTTTAACGTAATCATCACTCTTTCTGTTACCAAGAAAATTTGTTGTAACCATTCGGAATGAGTTCCAGGCTGCTTTTTCATTCGTAGATGAAATATTTTCAAATCCATCATCTTTTAGTAGTTTTCGAATTTGGGGGCCATCAAATACGCCTTCTTTAACTTTTGCCAGCGACAGACGTGGAAAAACAGTTTTGAGGTAATTCATCGATTCACCTTCGTAATCCAGTGCTTTAACAAAATTTTTTATCAGCCCTAGCTTAATGTGCAATGGTGGTAATATAATGTCTTGGACTTTCACAAGAGCTGCATTTTGTACGTTGTGATGTCCCAAAGTATTTTCGTTCCGTTTTTCCCAGTTCTTTCTTGTGTAATGCTCTTTTCTATCTCGGCTATCCCATAGGCACAGGAAGCAACAGTATTTTGCATAACCGATTTATATATATATATATATATATATATAGAACGATTTTTTCTTCTTTGCTGGTCATATACTTTCCACATATGTAGCAAAACGAGTCTGCTCGGTAAGCACATGAAGTTGACCGACTTGGGTTGTCCATTTCAATTAGAAACAATTGGTATTTTTCGAAAACACACGATCGTATTCTGCTGGAAGTCAGAACTACACTGCGGCAGGGATACTATAGGTACAGAGTTATATATCTTTTTTTATGAATAGCTTGAAGGAGAAAGGTCAAATATCTGCGGGACCAGCACCTGTGAAGGAAAAAGGTCAACATTTGACCCTAACAGGTATTTATGTATATTTATCCCCACCAAGGCTTAGGTATAAGGAATAAGGAATAAAACTGTCCACAACACCCCAAATAAATATGACCAGGTAGTAGGATATATATCCGATATATATCAATACCTAAGACTCGGTAAAACCAAAATTACAGGTCCTTTTTGTTTTTTGAAATCCCATTTTGGAAGTTGGACCAAAAACGTACCGGACGGTATTTTTTCAGGTAAAAGTCATTTTGGGTCGTTTTGGTCAAACGGGTATAACTTAGCCGTTTGATTTTATATTTTTATAAGCGATACCTTAGGCGACGCGTAATTAATGTGTCTATCTAAAACCAAAAATCAAGGCATTCATTTATTTTTTTTTTCGATTTTTCCTGAAGTTTCAAAGTCAAAATTTCGGGTAAAAAATACCGAAAAAAATGATGAAATTTCAATTTGGAAGCTTAATATCTGCCAGACGTAAAGTTTCTGCTACAAAGTGTCTGAGTCGGATTTATAGCTGCATTTATCAGCATTTTTTAACTGCAAAGTTCAGTACAACCAGTTGTATGAAATGTGAGTTATGTGAAAAATAGAAGCACTACCTATGACAAAAGATACCAGATTTTTTAAAAATTCTTAAAAAAAAAACTACTCCATGAAAAAAAAAACATTCTTCAAAATTTTTAAACATCCAAATCAGAAAAAGTCATTTTTGGAGACAGCGGAAAAGTCGTGTCGACTAGTGTAATGCGAGATGCAGTTTTTGGATCTTTGCAATAAATTCTTTTTTAACTTCCGACTACTGATTTCTGTGACATTTTTTAAACATTTATTAAATATCCAAGTTTTAGATGGTCAATAGAGAGGTTACACAGCAACCAACGACAATATAATAGTGAGCAACATCTATACATTTTTTATATGCAGCGAGGAAGCCATGAAATCCGTGAAGAGCGTATATATTTAAAAATAGAATAAGCTTGGATGTGAGAATACTTATGATTTAAGGTTAGAGTTGTTGCTGGTCGTTGCGCAGCTCTTCGCATTGCAAGATGCACAGCTAAATGAACTACAGTTGGATGCCCACCATGGATCGGGAATGATAATATGTGCCAAAATGCTTCATTGGAACTGATGTATCTGCCGATACATCGGTAGATACATCATCGGTAGCATTAGCTGATCGAAAAACAGCCATATCAATTCCATTGTTGATGTATTTGATGGTTGATGTATTAATAGATAGAACTGAATTACAGTACTCTACGATTATGTGCGTTTTATAAATCTTAGATAACAACGGTGATTATGGTACAACCCAACGATTATCAATCTCCAAATCTTGACTTTGAACTCTTAAAGTTACGGAAACTATTATTTTCAGTTTATCGACGCCGATATTCGGGATATCCATCTTTGCCCGTCACTGTATCGAAGACTAAATTTTTTGGACAGCACCTCCCTTCTAACATAAATGGCGAATCCCCTGTCCGATCTGGAATTTTGGCCGAATTCTGATCGTCAATTTGATTCGGCCTTATTTTTTCAATCAGCCATATTAAAATATGCGCATTAGGCAAAACTCGTCATTCAATTGAATAGATCCAACATTAAACAGGCCCAAATGCACCGTGTCTCCATAAGTGATTTCAATTTTTGCCTAAAAACACGTAATAAACACGCTAAAATATCATGGCGATCTTTCAATGTTTGGTCAACAAAGAAAAATTCCGAGATTTCTTCCCATTGCGGATTAGATTTGATGTTGATGAATAGGTCTGGTCGACCGTAACTGCGAACGTACAATTGAATTTAATTTCAATTGGAATAAAAATCAATCATAAATTAATCATCAATTTACCGTTGACTAGATTTATCATTTTAATGTTAATGTTTTAATGATAGCCATCTTCGTCCCTCCAAAACAATATGGGATATTGTAGTGCATTATAGCAGCGATGAGTCTAGGAAAAAAGTTCAAGTTGCTAATTTCTACGATGAATCACAATATCACGATTCTTAAATTGGTCACCAACTATGACTATTTCCACTTCGTCGACTGTTTGTGCATTGAAACGCATTGCATGTTCGCCAACCGGTGGTTTGAATGACTGAACCAATTCGTTGTGTTCATGGAACATATCTTGCAAATCGAAAATAATTTGTCTCCGCGTGTTGGCAATAATGACACATCGATGATCAGCTTCGTCGATAAAATATAATTTCAAAAATTGATGGTCTGCGTTGTCGAAAGGTAACAAATCTGAATAAAATATATGATAGAATAAGAACAAACGTACAAAATGAAATAAGCGTTCAAACACACATTTTTGCCCAAAATTAAAGATTTTTTTAATTTTTAACTTAAGATTTTTTTTAACAGTTTTAAATTTTTGAGGATCCCCTAAAAAGAAAAACCGGATGCATTTTGGTGTACGCGTTGCGGTGATAGCCCGTTACACACACTATTTTTCTAGATATGAATAGTATATATGACAATTTGTAGTTGTATCGGATCTGTATTTTCCTGTTTTATTGATGTTTATTGTTGTTTATTGATGATGTTGGGTTCTGGCTTTAACTTAGTTGGGTGATGTGCTCTACAAATTCCAGGCCTTTATATAATATCTTTGCTAAGGCTGCACTGAACGCCTCACTGATGAGGATTATAAAAGGGACTTTTATGATTATTGGATTAGTTAGCGTTTTAGGTTTTTCATACCTTTTTTTCATCGTATCGTTACCTTTGGTGTGATGAATTTAAGGTTAGACTACATGCATGCAATCTCGACCTTTGCCTTTAGCTCCCACATAATTGATAAACAATATTTATTCACACCCGCCTAAATTGCAAATCGAACTTTTCTTAAACCCGCCTAAGTTGAAACGAGGGGGAACGTTGTGAGCCGCGGCAAAGGCCTCGGCTCTATCTTATGCCCGGTACTCAGTCAGTATATACATACATACATATATGTATGAGCTTGCGATTTTTGCAATTTATTATATGTTCGTAAAAGAGACGCATTCAATTTTAACAAAAAATAATATTTCAAAAAATTAAGTCAAATAATTTTTGGAATATTATACATGTTTCCAATTTTGTTTGCATATGCTTTTTACATCTGCTTCTACTTTTCTACAAGTATAACTACATATTTGAGACGTACAAGTGTTTGCGACAGAGAGAGAGAGAAGAAGTCAGCGCTTGGCAGGCGTTGCGTAGCCACTGAAATTTAATTTGTTCCTTCTGTCGATAATATTGATCCGATTTGATCCAGATACGGCAATCTGGTAAATATGGTAATTTTCCATGATTCTGCGTTTTTGGTTTTCTCTTACCTTAAAAATTGTGGATTCCACAGATTTTCGTCCTTTGTGGGGACGAAAAGTTGGCGTGGCAAAATTTTGAAATAAACTTGTGCTGAATTGATATCATAGAAGTTTGGATAGAAAGTTTGGTTGCTCTAGCTCTTGTAGTCTCTGAGAACTAGGTCGAATAGGAAAAACAGACTATAGGCTATATCGACTTGGCTATTGATGCTGATCAAGAATATATATACTTGATGGGGTCGGAAGCGCTTCCTTCTGGGCGTTACACACAACCGTTATCACCACAAATCTAATATACCCCTATACTCTTCGAGTACCTGGTATAAAAAAATCTCGGCCCACATCCGGCTTTCGGGTAAACATTCGAACACGAACATTCGGCTTTCTGCAGATTCTGCATTTTGACCATTTCTGAATTCCCGAGCTCCAACCTACTTAAACGAGCAGCTTACGAGAGAGGGATATGCCATATTTAAAAAGGCAATAAAATGAAAGAAGCAAAAGCTTCTAACAGCAGTTTTCTGCCGTCGCGCAGAGGTTTATGTAAAACAGAATGAGAGAGGAGAGGTGATCTGCGTTGATAGTTTTCAAAAGCTTTCACAACTGCAGAGCGCACACGCCGTCGAGAGCGCTCCGGAGTCAGCGGCTGGATAGCTTTTCTATCAAATGTATGGTAATAATATATGTTAGGTGTAATATGTACATGTATCTTCAGTGTAATGATTGTTCCCTTAGTAATAATATTTTGTATATTAGGTGCGCAACTAATAGGTTTTTCTTATATTTTCTATTAAATGGTAGGTATCTTAAATTCAACCAAAGCGAACAGCCATGCAATGGTTGAAATTCTAGGCAAGCAGAAAATTGGTTTTAAAAAGTGTCATATTAATGCACAAAGCTTAGTGAATAAGAGTTTCGTTATCAGTTTGTCAACTCAAATGTAGATGTTGTTTGTGTGTCCGAAACGTAGTTTGTCCCTAATTTGAATGATTCCTTTATTCTATGTGATGGTTAATATATTTTCCGTTCAGATCGTATTGGTCATGCAGGGAGAGTGTATGTATTCGTAACTAAAGGACTGAAAAATATAAAATAATATTTAAGCAACCTTATGACCTTTAAACAGCTTAAGAATTTTAGCTGGGATATAAAAATACTAGTCGGCTGTATATATAGACCACATAAGAATATTGATTACTCCAACCTGACAGATTTAATAACTAACGCTACACTGACGTACACTGACATTATACTAACAGGTGACCTTAATAGTAAAAGAGCAACATCTACTAAATGAAATGGAGTCCATTGGACTGAACCCTTTGAACACAATCTTACCGATGCATTTCTCGAAGACCACTAACACTTTATTTGATGTAATTTTTGTCAAAAAACCAGAAAACATCTTGATAATCATATATATGACCAAGCCTCATTACCTGCCTTTTTAAAACATGATCTTTTATTTTTAATGTATGATATGCAAATTGACAGTAACATACAGGCCATTCAATACAGAGACTTCAAAAACATTGACTATAAAAGTCTAATTGAAGATTATCGTCTAAGCGATTGGAACTTTATATGTATATTCCTCTCCGATGGGATAAGGTCGTACCTATTCGAATGTCCATATGTACGCTGACGATGTGCAAATGTATGTGAGTTTTCCTCTCACCTCGTTCGATTCTCTTTGTAGTGATCAGACGTGTTTTTGTTTTGCGCTCCGTTTATCTGTCTTTGATCCTATATAAACAGCCGGGGTTTTTTGAATATACTAACTAAATAAACTCCCTAATTTACTTGCTGAAAGCTTTTCCGTAAGCGCGAGTGCATGCCTTTTTATTGTGTTATAAATAGAATTGAATTATTTTCCTGCGTCGGTAGTCAATGTGTTTTTGTTGTTTCTTTTCGTAAGTAATCACAAAAACAAAATTTGCCGCTTTCACCTACTTGGTTTATTGTTTTATCACTCTCTCCCTATTACCCAAACTAGCATAACTGTTCTTCCTCTCTCGCTCTCGATACTTTCTGTGTAGTAGCGCTCTCTCTCTCTCTCTCAACACAAGCAGCTGTAAACGCTCTCCTCTCATTCTTATTGCTCTTTTATCGTTTATCTGGCACACTGGTCTGATATCTATTTGTTTTTAAATTTAATTTTTTGATTTCATATACCTTATATTTTTTCCTCATAATGGAATACTCTGTTGTCTGTGCTAAAATAACCTTCAAGAAGCAAATCACCCATGACCAGCCGAGTATTTCTGGCTCTACAATAGCGTAGTGCACGCTAAATGCGCTGGGTTTTCCGGTCTCCAAAAGAAATGGCCTGCATTATAGCTGTAAGGCATGCCGTCTGCTTGAGAAGGAAATGGCTGCATTTATAAGGCAGACCCGGAAGGGCTTTAGGGAGCTGACCGTGAGCTTCAAACAGCAATACGATCGGCTCCTACCCATGGAGTCTCAGTTTAGTGGTTTATAACTACTGACTGAGTCTCCCAGGCGCAAAAAGGTCACTCCGCGGGATCTGTAAGTGCCATCTGCCCCTCAGCCAGCCGATGCTGATAAGCTGACTCCGACCACTCCAAAAGTGTAGAAGTTGATTTCGTTCGCTACTCCAAAGGCAAAAGCTGCTGGTGATGATAATTCGGTAGCCGAATTTATCGTCTGTAGCATCCGTGTCCGTAATGTCCGCAAAATCATTAGCTGTCCCCTCATTCCCGACCCCACCGGTGAATATACGTCCCGTACCACCGGGTATTACCATCACAGATAATAGGCCTGTGGTGCCAAGATTGGTGGGGATCCCAACAAAGAGACACGTTTTTGTCTCACGGCTAGCCCCTGACTCCACAATTAAAGATGTGACGGCTTATATCCAAAGCCACATACAAGCCGTTGATTTTAAGGTGGAAAAGTTTAACTTCTCTTATGCCAGGGAGATAGCTTCATTCAAAATAAGTGTCTCCCAAGCTCACTTTAACACCATTTGTTCTGGCAAATTTTGGCCGGAGCATTTGGTGGTGAAGGAGTTTAAGGCAAAGAAGAAGACTAGGCCCCCCACAACCCTCACTACAAATCAGCCCAATGCGCCAACTTCATCTTCCCGCTCTTCCTCCACCCGTCAAAAAAACTAACAAACTCTCTTTTAGTGACCTAACAGAATGTTCGAGGCTTGCGTAGTAAGCTCAGCATTCTTTTCCAGGATAGTGTCGGATTTGCATCCCACGTTATTGTGTTTACCGAGACCTGGGTAAAGCCGGACATTCTTAGTTCCGAAGTTTTGGCAGGTCGGTACACAAGTTTTAGAAAGGACCGTTCGTCTCGACGTACAGGAGGGGTTCTAATTGCTGTGGACTCAAACTTCACGTCGGAACTGTTCACAGTCCAGATTCAGCAGGAACTGGAATTCCTGTGTGTAAAACTGATTTTTCCGGCTTTCTCAGTTTTCATATCTTGCTCGTATATTCCACCTTCTTCGGATATCGCAATTTACGAGCAGCATTTGTCCGTCTTAACCGCTATTTCTTCCTCGCTATCAGACAAAGATCACATGATAGTTCTTAGTGACTTCAACTTGCCAGGAATTGTTTGGTCTTCGGTAAACAAGTCTAATAGCCTGGTACCCATGTCACGACATGACTTTGTTGACGGCTTGATTGACCTGTCTCTGTCTTAAGTTAACCAGTTAAAAATTCCTTGAGTCGTTTTCTTGATCTGTACTTTGTAACGGATGCGACCTTAGCGTTGTTAACTCGAGTCCCCCCGCTCACTATACCTGAAGATGCCTACCATCCTACTTTCGAAGTGTCCCTCGGCCTAGGACCAACTGTATTGGATCGGTCGGGTAGACTACCCCAATGTGTCCGCTGCTTTTGTAAAGCCGAGTTTACGAAGCTTAATAACCTCATTAGGGATTTCGATTGGTCCGCTTTATATTTGTGCAGTGATGTTACGACAGGCACAAACATTTTCTATGATGCACTGGATTCACTTTTTGTCTCTTGTGTCCCACTTTCCTGTCCGATTAGATCAAGAAAACCCCCTTAGTTTACCAAGGAGCTATCCTGTCTAAAAAACTTAAAATCAAGGCTTTATCAAAAAATTTCAAGAAGTTGGCTCTGCTTCTTCTCGCTCTCATTATGTTATAGCTCGGTCAAACTTTTCAGCTCTTAACGCTCAATGATATCAGAATTACCTATCTCGATGCAGGATACGTTTTTCTAAGGACCCCAAACAGTTCTACAGCTTCGTAAACAGTAGCGTCCGCACACCCATCCTCGCTATCCTTCCTTAATACGTCGGCAGATCATTATCAGGCAATTGCCGATCTTTTTGCCCGTTTTTTTCAAAGTACATATTCGCAGGACGTTTACTCTGGTCAGCCGTATCCATACGGTTTACCGAAGTCGAACGGCATTTTCAGTCCTTTGCTAAATGAAAGCTCGTTGCTTCATGATCTACGAACAGCAAAGCCGGTGTTCTCACCGGGTCCGGACGGAGTTCCCGGCTGTGTACTCAGATACTGTGCCGATTCTCTGTGTGGGCCGTTGCTTAAACTATTCAACCTGTCCATAAATTCTTCATGCTTTCCCCCGATATGGATGGAGTCTTTTATAATTCCTCTCCATTAGAAAGGTAGCAAGTCTGACGCAATGAACTATAGAGGTATATCTAAGTTATCCGCTATTCCTAAAGTGTTTGAGAAAATTTTAACTCCGCACCTGCAGCACCTATGCAGATCACTTACATCTCCAGCTCAACTTGGATTAATAAGGCGGAGATCAACCACTACTAATTTATTGGAAGCTTAAGCTTCCTGCGCAATTAAAGGCTTTCAATGTAATTTACAGACGTATGTTGTTTACACCGATTTTAGTTAAGCGTTCGACTCTGTAAACCATTCCACAATAGGAAATTTTACCACTTTTTGTGGCATTAATTAATAACTTTCAAACGAAGCAATATTTTTAAGTTTGGTTTTTTGGTGAGTTAATAATAGTAAGAGGAAGATATTTTAAAAAAATGGGCGTGGTAGCTCTTTTCTATACCCGGTACTCGCGAGTACCGTCTTTATGAGCGCCTTGATCTCAGAGACTATAAAAGCTAGATGGACCAAATTTTGTATCTAAGCTCCTGTTATATCACACTGTAACAAGTGTAGTTAACAATTTCGCCCCGCCCTAATCCGCCCACGCAAAGATCGAAAATCTGTGGTATACACAATTTTGATAGTACGAGAAAACTAAAAACGCAGAATAATAGAGGATTACTATTTCGATCAGGATGTTGAATCTGGATCAGATCGGATCAATAACTAGCCACAATGAAGAGAACTATTTTCTCTCTCTCACACACCAACCTGTGTGCTTTGCCTATTTGGCCAAATGAGCGCCTAGATCTTAGAGACTATAAGAGCTAGAGCAACCAAAGTTTCTATCCAAGCTTCTGTGATAGCACTTCAATACAAGTGTATTTCAAATTTTTGCCACCCCCCTTTCGCCCCCATAAAGAACGAAAATCTGTGGCATGTCCAATTTTAAGGATACGAGAAAATTAAAAACGCAGAATCATAGAAAGTCATTATACATATATATCAGAGCTTTGAATCTGGATCAGATCTGATCATAGCCACAAAGCAAGAATCTCTGAACTTTGGATTTTTAGGTTAAGTCCTAAAATATCAAATTTCAGAGAAAGTGCGGAAAAGTGCACATTAATATGATATGCATCTGAAAGATAATTAAATTCTCTACAATATGTATTAAATCTTAAGGTTGGAACAGGTTTAACTCATTTTGTAGGCCTCTTTAAAGACAAATTTTTGTCACAAAATAATACCGGTCAAACTATTAAAATTACACGAAATATAAGTAGAATTTGTACAGTTCAAAAACAAAAAAATATATTAAAAACCTCTTAGATTTTAATCCATTGTAAAAACCGCACTAAAATTGGTCAATTAATCAATTAATTGATTTTTAAACTTAGAGTAAAGTAAAGTAAGTAAACTTAGGGTTCCTCGCCTGCAAACAGCTGATTTTGACAGCTGTTAACTTAACAGTGGTTAGCTCTGTTAAAATTTCGATTTCGTAACATTGAAGAGCAATGTTATTCAGATATAGAGTGTCTCAGGTGCAGTGTCAAAAAAAAAGTTTAAAGTTCTACAGATTTTAAAATAAACGAAAAACAAAAAATGTTTAAACGCCAGTTTGTTGTATGTTTTATCACAGTTAAAAAAGGAACTTTATTTGCTGATTAAATATTGCTCAGTTTTAAAAATAAAATTAAAACTTAAAATATATCTTAAATCAGGTCAGAGCCAGAATGATCCATCCACAAACTAATTTAATATTAGTCGAATAAAAGGTTAAACAGGTATTTTAATACTTAGTTTGTAATCCCCTAACCTTTATTACGGCCTTTAACCTACAATTCATGGAAGAGACCAGCTTCCGAGTGCTCTCCGAGCTTATTTTGTTCCATTCCTCCAGCAGGGCTTTTCTATGGTCCTTTTTTCTAAAAATCCTGTGATTCTGGGTGTTTTTCTCCAGCGCAGCCCACAAATTTTGAATAACATTTAGGTATGGAGACTGGGCTGGGGGAATCATCAAGTGCCCGAAGAACAAAGGGACAAGGTTGGCGATTTTGCGATCCTTTGACAAGGATTTGGTGTTCTGGAATACCGTAATTTGTGCACACGAGACCAAACTCAACCTTTTTGGGTCGGACGGAAGGAATTTTGTGTGGCGACAGCCCAATACTGAGCTGGATCCCAAACATGTAAAAGCGACAGTCAAGCACGGCGAAGGAAGTGTCATGGTACGGGTATGTACAGTCCGCAGCCAGCGTCGGAAACTTGGCGTTTATTGACTCTACGATGGATAAGCTCACATACTTCAATATTCCCAAAGAAAATTTGCACCAAAGCTCCGAGAAACTAGGAATCCGACTTGATTTCCGATTCTACCAGGATAATGACCCGAAACACTCCTAAATGGCCTGCCTTCTGTATTAACATTATCTCGAGTGTTGTGCAAATTTGTTAAACCTTAACGGTTCGAAATGTTAAGTAATGACTTTTAATCGCTGCAGCGCCTTTCTGGTTCTTACAACCTTTTTGGTGGAAAGAATTACCCGGGTTGATGATCTTGGTGTTCTATTAGATCCCAAGTTAAAGTTTTCAGAACACATTTCTACCATGGTGAATAAGGCCATGGGCGTGCTTGGGTTTATAAAGAGGTGGTCAAAGGTGGTCGTCGTGGGGGTCGTCAAAGGTCAAATTTGACAAATTTGAGTCTTTGTTATATGGGGGTCGTCAAATTTGACCTTTGACGACCCCCATATAACAAAGACTCTCTACACCCCTCTGGTTCGTCCGATTTTAGAATAAGGCTCTTGTGTATGGTGCCCTCAGTACAACGTACACCAGGACCGTATAGAATCAGATCAGAAAAACTTTTTACTTTTTGCTCTTCGCGGCCTCAGCTCGGATGCAGGTGTGAGACTGCCGTCTTACTCTAATTGATTGCTCTTAATAAACCTTCCAACCTTAGCTAATCGTAGGAAAAAGCTTGGTGTAATTTTTGTGCACAACTTGATCAAGGGTGACGTAGATAGCCTTGACCTGTTGAGCCGCATAAACTTCACGATTCCTATTGGAAGCACTAGGAATTATACACCGTTGTTTCTTCCGCTTTGTAGATCGAATTACTCCTTGCATAAACCATTTAGGGTCCTATGCTCGGATTATAATTCCCTCTACCATATTATATCTACCACTATCTCCCTTCCTAGTCTTAAATTACTGATACTCTTATATCTTTCCCGTAATTAGTAATTACTTCGCTTCTTTAGTTAGATTAGTTCTACTTTTCCTCAAACACCAGTCTAACACCTATCTTTCCTGCATGTCCGCGATCGGTTCGGTTAACGAGTCGCGTGTTATGCGGCAGCGCCCCTCGGTCGGTTGGGCGGGAGGTGGGCTGCGTTCTTGCCTGGGATCCGCGCGTAACAGCCATCGGCTGGTGTCGCTTGGGCTACTTGACGGTGAGTCATTGCATATCAACGTCCTAAAGAAGTGAACTGTCCTGTGTGTCCAAGTGGGCAAGTAATAATGGTTTATGTCTAAATATATAACTAAACACGGAAAATTTAAGTAAGCTTGTAATTGTCAATGCAGGAATCAGCTATGTATACAAGGCAGATGACTTAATCATTACAATAAATAACACTCTCTACTGGAAGGACCATACAAACAAAACTTTAGGAAAGACGTACGTTGTCCTACGCCAACTGTCTTTGGCATAACCTTTTTTGCCAATCAACATTAGAATAACGCTGGCAAAAGCATTAATTATTTCAGTCCTAATGTATGGTATAGACATTTTTTGTAAGTGAGACGCTGCCAGCCATCAAAAGATGAAAGTAGACTTTAACAGAATAGCTAGATTCGTGTTTTCATTATTTCGTACAGATCACGTTACTGGTTTTGCTAATAAAATATATGTCTTGGACATAAATAGCTGCACGAATTATACAATTTTAATACAGCTTCACAAAATTATCTTTACTTAGACTCCAGATTACCTGTTTGAGAAGTTGCGTTTCGATCTGTCGCAGAGGACCAATAATATTGTTTGCTTTAGAACCAAACTCTCTTCTTTGAATAGACACTTCTTTATCTGGGCTGTCCAACTTTGGACCCAGTTGCCACCTTGCCACAAACAATTAGTAGCGCACTACTGTTTAACAGTAAATTAAAAAGTTATCTAAATATCTATTTTATTTATCGGAATAAACGTTTTAATTTATTTGCTTTTCAATGTGACATGTTTAGTACTTTAAGTTTTAAATTATAATTTTATAGATTCTTAAAGTTAAATATATGTATGTAGCTGTATAGCATGTAAAATCAGATTGTGACTAGTGCATTAATCTGAAAGTGTATAACTTGTAGCACTAGGAATTTTTAAATAAAAATTACAAATTAAAAAGTTGAGTCAGTATTTTTATACCCGGTACTCGAAGAGTTTAAGGGTATATTAGATTTGTGGGGATAACGGTTGTGTGTAACGCCCAGAAGGAAGCGTTTCCGACCCCATAAAGTATATATATTCTTGATCAGCATCAATAGCCGAGTCGATAGAGCCATGTCTGTCTGTCCGTCCGTCTGTCCGTCCGTCCGTCCGTCCGTCTTCATTTGCGCCTATATCTCAGAGACCATTTAAGCTAGAGCAACCAAGTTTTGTATCCAGTCTCCTGTGTGATCACACTACTCCAAATGTATTTCAAAATTTCGCCCCGCCCCTTCCCGCCCGCACAAAGGACGAAAGTCTGTGGCTTACACAATTTTGAAAATACGAGAAAACTAAATACGCAGAATCATATAGAATGACCATTTCTATCAGAGTGTTGAATCTGGATCAGATCGGATAATTATTATAGGTACAATGAAGAAAACCATTTCGAAGGTCATCGTTCCCTCTCGCTCTCTCTCACATGCGGCCCCATCTGCTTTGCCCATTCTTATTTTTTGACGCCTAGTTCTCAGAGACTATAAAAGCTAGAGCAACCAAACTTTCTATCCAATCTCCTGTGATATCAAACCAGCACGAGTTTGTTTCAAAATTTTGCCACGCCTCTTTCCGCCCCCAAAAAAGACGAAAATCTGTGGAATCCACAATTTCTAAGGTTCGAGAAAACCAAAAACGCAGAATCCTGTAAAATTACCATATCTACCAGATTGCCGAATATGGATCAGGTCGAATCAATATTATGGACAGAAGGAACAAATTAAATTTCAGTGGCTACGCAACGCCTGCCAAGCGCTTTCTCATTCCCTCTCTCTTTCGTATACACGTGTACGTCTCGAATATGTAGTAATATATGTAATGTAGAAATTTAGAAGCAGATGTAAAAAGCACATGCAAACAAAAATGGAAACATGTATAAAAATTCCAAAAATGATTTGACTTCATTTTTTGAAATATTATCTTTTGCCCAAAATTTAATTTGTCCCTTTTGCGAACATATAATAAATTGCATAAATCGCAAGCTCATATCTGTATGTATGTGTATACTGACTGAGTACCGGGTATAAGGTAGAGCCGCGGCCTTTGCCGCGGCTCACAACGTTCCCCCTCGTTGTTTATATGAAAATTGTACTCGAAAGAGAAACAAAGGGGTTTCATGTTGTGGAAATGAAAATAGCTACGGCAGTCTTGATCTTGGACCAAACGGGAACAGTTGAATGGAAAAACCGAAATTCGCAAAAACGCGCCCATAAGTTTTGTGAAAAAAACCTATTTTTATACCCGGTACTCGAAGAGTATAGGGGTATATTAGATTTGTGGTGATAACGGTTGTGTGTAACGCCCAGAAGGAAGCGTTTCCGACCCCATAAAGTATATATATTCTTGATCAGCATCAATAGCCGAGTCTATATAGCCATGTCTGTCTGTCCGTCCGTCCGTCTGTCCGTCTTCATTAGCGCCTAGATCTCAGAGACTATAAAAGCTAGATCAACCAAGTTTTGTATTCAGTCTCTTGTGTGATCACACTACTCCAAATGTGTGGCAAAATTTCGCCCCGCCCCTTTCCGCCCACACAAAGGACGAAAGTCTGTGGCGTACACAATTTTGAAGATACGAGAAAACTAAATACGCAGAATCATAGAGAATGACAATTTCTATCAGAGTGTTGAATCTGGATTAGATCGGATTATTAATATAGCCACAATGAAAAAAACCATTTCGAAATTCATCGACCCTGTCTGTTTTGCCTATTTGGCCAAATGAGCGCCTAGTTCTCAGAGACTATAAAAGCTAGAGCATCAATTCATCAAAAAAGAAAACCAAAAACGCAGAATCATGGAAAATGGACGTTATTATGTCCAGAAGGAACAACTTAAATTTGAGTGGCTACGCAACGCCTGCCAAGCGCATACTCATTCCCTCTCTCTCTCGCAAGCACTTGTACGTCTCAAATATGTAGTTATACATGTACATTATGAAATGTAGAAGCAGATGTAAAAATCATATGTAAACAAAAATGGAAACATGTATAAAAATTCCAAAAATGGTTTGACTTTATTTTTTTATTTTAAATATTGTTAATAGGAGCTAAATTGGTTGTAAATATTTTGCCCAAAATTTAATTCGTCCCTTTTGCGAACATATAATAAATTTCGTAAATCGTTAGCTCTGATTTGCCGCAGCTCACAACGTTCCCCCTCGTTTTTTTTAAACATAAATCGCCACCGCTATTGTTTAATTTGCATGTTGAAATTCGAAGGCAAGTTTGAAATGATTTGTACATTCTAAGACAGAACCTGCAAGTACGTACATATTTGTGTTTTCTTGTTCAGAGAATGTTTATGCACGTATATTTTCTTCGCATTCACATTAGAAAACTAGGAATGATTTCAAATTTGAAGGGCAAGTATTAAACTAAAATCTGTATAGACACATTTCATACCTATCTACATATATGTCATTAATATCCATAATCATGAAAGATACATATATATCTTTTTTTTATCGTATATATTTTTTTTTTACGCCCTATAGGAAGCGTTTCCAACCCTATAAAGTATATATATTCTTGATCAGCATCAATAGCCAAGTCGATATAGCCATGTCTGTCTGTCCGTCCATCCGTCTGTCCGTCCGTCCGTCTTCATTAGCGCCTATATCTCACAGACTATTAAAGCTAGAGCAACCAAATTTTGTATCCAGTCTCCTCTGTTATCACATTACTACGAGTGTATTTCAAAATTTCGCCCCGCCCTTTCCGCCCACACAAAGGACGAAATTCTGTGGCATGCACAATTTTGATAGTACGAAAAAACGCAGAATCATAGAGAATGAAAATTTCTATCAGAGTGTTGAATCTGGATAAGATCGGATTATTAATATAGCCACAGTGAAGAAAACCATTTTGAAAGTCATCGGAAGTTCTCTCTCACACGCGACCCTGTCTGTTTTGCCTATTCGTCCAAATGAGCGCCTAGATCTCAGAGACTATAAGAGCTAGAGCAACCAAACTTTCTATCCAAGCTCCTGTGATATCACTTCAATACAAGTTTGTTTCAAAGTTTTGACACGCCTCCTTCCGCCCCCACAAGAAACGAAAATCTGTGAAATCTACAATTTTTAAGGTACGGGAAAACGAAAAACGCAGAATCATGGAAAATGACCGTGTCTGACAGATTGCCGAATCTAGATCAGGTCGGATCATTATTATGGACAGAAGGAACAAATTAAATTTCAGTAACTACGCAACGCCTGCCAAGCGCTTACTCATTCCCACTCTCTCTCGCACACACTTCTGCGTCTCGTGTATGTATGTAGTTTTATATGTCATACATGTAGAAATTTTGAAGCAGATGACATCAAATCATACATATGTAAACAAAAATGGGAAACAGAAAATGGAAACAGATAACATAAAATAAATAAAAATCTTCCATAGGGTTCGACTTTATTTTTATACCCGGAACTCGAAGAGTATAGGGGTATATTAGATTTGTGTATATATACTCTTGATCAGCATCAATAGCCGATATAATCCGTCCGTCTGTCTTCATTTTCGCTTAGATCTCAGAGTCTATAAAAGCTAGAGCAACCAAATTTTGTATCCAGACTGCTATGTTATCTCACTACTACAAGTGTATTTCAAAATTTCGCCTCGCCCCCTTCCGCCCACACAAAGGTCGAACATCTGTGGCACACACAGTTTTAAGATACAAGAAAACTAAAAACGCAGATTCATAGAGGATGGCCAGTTCTATCAAAGTATTGAATCTGGATCAGATCGGATTATTAATATAGCCACAATGAAGAAAACCATTTCAAAAGGCATCATTCCCTCTCGCTCTCTCTCACACGCTCATTCGTGCAGATGCGCGTCTAGTTCTTAGAGACTATAAGAGCTAAATCAACCAAACTTTCTATCCAAGCTCCAATGATATCAAATCGGCACAAGTGTATTTCAAAATTTTTCCACGCCCCTTTCCGCCCCCACAAAGGACGAAAATCTGTGGAATCCACAATTCACAAATCCAAAATGGAAACATGTATAAATATTCCAATAATGGT
This sequence comes from Drosophila algonquin, assembly GCA_035041765.1. Lineage (NCBI taxonomy): Eukaryota > Metazoa > Arthropoda > Insecta > Diptera > Drosophilidae > Drosophila > Drosophila algonquin. The sequence goes on from JAWNKY010003576.1 coordinate 120,790, forward strand.
TTTACTTCATTTTTTGAAATATTATTTTTTGCCCAAAATTTAATTCGTTCCTTTTGCGAACATATAATAAATTGTATAAATCGTAAGCTCATAAATGTATGTACTGACTGAGTACCGGGTATTAAGGAGAGCCGCGGCTTTTGCCGCGGCTCACAACGTCCCCCCTCGTTTATAATAGATTTGGAGGTTCACATTTTTGTTAACGAATTATTTTTTTTTTCTAGGTTTAGTTTTTTAAAGAAGTATTTAAAATTTGGTGTTTCAAATTCAAATTGAATAATTTTTTGCGGTATATTTTGACTTTTTTGACCGAAATTTTGACTTTAAAACTTAGCAGTCTGTGAGAACTAGGCGACAAAAAAGACGAATGGTCAATCTAATATACCCCTATACTCTTTGAGTACCGGGTATAAAAACCAAAATTCTTTAAATAAATTTAAATCTCCAAATCTTTCAGAAAAAGTCATTTTTGGCGACAGCGGGAAGAAAAAAGTAGAATTTTTTTGAGTTGTGTTATTTGAATCATTAAATATAGAACACTCAAGTAAAATGGAAGCAAGGCTCTTCTCAATACTAAATGACCCTAAAAGATAAAAAACGTTGTTCGGCTAAGCGCCTGACCAAGGCAGCTCTAAGAGAAGCATAGTTTACTCTCTTTACTACGCATTACTCTGAATGCATCGCCCTTTCTTCGTCGTTCGTCGTCCAACAAGAGCTGCGAGGGAGGCTCATTTCCGGAGCGGCAAATACTTAAGAATTGATCGTCTTCGCGAACAAACGCCGTTTCGTTAGTTGACACAGTGTCCTGACTGTCAACAATTATTGCGTCTCTCACATTACATATCAATAGCAAATAAATCGAGCATATATGTACATACATACATACGAGTACACAGTGGCCCAGAGCCAAAACCATGCAGTGTCAAATAAAAAGTTAAATTGGCTGCCATAAAGTTATTACACATTATTTTTCAAAAATTCCAATGACCGATGATAGGTACATACATTAGGTACCAAAACCAATATTTGACCCTTAAATACTGGGTTTTCCCCACCTGTTAGATCGTATTAAAACTTAAACTTAAACTTTTTATTTGACACTGCATGGTTTTGGCTCTGAGCCACTGTATATACATACATTGAAATCTAACTAGTTGTGTTTTAATCAAAGCTGCAAACCCCTGAAAAAACGGCCAGGGTTCGGTTCGGGTTCCGAACCCTATGTTGAAAATTCGCAGAGGTTCCATAACCGGGTTTTGAATATTTTGGAACCTCGGGTTCGGTTCCAAACCCGGGGCATAAATAGCATCCATATTTTATACAATTAAATCATTTTATTTTACTGCATTCGTTGTATTTTAAAGGTACTTAAATTTAACTCAATTCAAACCATATATAAAGAAATAAAAATAATAATAAAAATGTTTAATAATATAAAAAAAAATAATAATATATCATTTTTTTTACTGCATTCCTTGCATTTCAAAGGTACTTAACTTAGTTCAACCCATGTTTTAATTTAAGTTTATTAGCATAATATCCTCCAGGAGGCTTTCATCAATTGATGCCCTTTTATCCGACAACACAAATTTGAGGGAGGAAAATGCTCTCTCTACAGAAGTTTGAGTTGCCGGAACCGCCAAAAAAACCATTGCTACTTTTTTCAAATCTGTTTGGCTGTAATTTTCCCAAAACTTTAAATCGTCTGCATGGGGATGCATTCGAGGAATTTCTTCAAAAGATTTACTGAATGTAGAAACGAATTTTTTCGTTGTGGCTTGGTTTCCCACAATGCTTTTCATAAAAACAATACAAAACAAAACAGATCCAGAAACAAGCATGCAGAAAATGAGAGTTCGTTCGGCTCGTGCCATGAGCCGAACATGACGACATCAGATCCGGCACATATTTCATATTTATATTTTCTTGGACCGAACCCTTAAATAAAGACGGAACCGATTCGGTTCACGGTTCCGAGACATTTCTTGGGTTCGGTTCAGGGTTCGGTTCGACATAGCAAGGAACCCGCAGAGAACCGGTTCCACGGGGTTCGGTTCCGGACCGGTTTGCAGCTCTGGTTTTAATTATTATTTTATTTATAATAGTTAGCTATAATTTAAATGAACACTAACTTAATATCTAAAGCGCCGGCTGCAAAGGCCTTCGGCTTGTTAGAGGTATTTAAGAGCTAGGATTTGTATATTTACATATAAATTTCGTTTAATTTAATTGCGATTAAAGGAGGTGATATGTGTTATTTTTTTTTTTAGGAATTCGATAACTTTGGAGATGATTTCTATGGGTGGGTTTTCGAGGATGCATATGGGGCATGTGTTTTGGAAGATTTGGTTTTTAAGGTGGGAAGTTGCGGTGCAGTTAGTGAGGATATGTTTAATATTAAGGTCATCTGTTGTATGGCAGTTAGGGCAGGGTAGGATGTTGCCAGGGTTGTAGTAGTGTTGTTGTGTAAATCGAGTGTGTCCTAGTCTGATCCTAATTATTTTAAATTGGTCACTGCGTGTGATCCTTTTTTGGTTCATATTTTTTAGGTACAGGTTTGTGTATGTTAGGTTTGGGTTTAGTTGTTGGTTGATTTTGTTTGATTTTTTCTGTTAGTTCATTGGCAAGGAATTTGTTTATGTCTGTTGTATTAAGGTTGAGAGTGTAATGTAGGGATATAGATATGTGGATTTTGCTGTAGTGTCGGCTAGCTCGTTACCTTCAATACCACAGTGACTAGGTATCCAAAGGAGTTTTATTTTAGGGGCGGTTTTGGTGAGGAGGGTTCTAATGGTAATAGGATATAAATTATTGCTATTGATGTTGGGGATGGATTTAATCGATGAGAGGGAGCCGGAGCAAATTATGTATTTTCCTTTTCTTTTTTGAACTAATTTTATTGCATCAAGAATGGCTATGGTTTCGGCTGATAGGATGGATGAGTAGTGGGGTAGAATGCATCTTTTAAGGATTTCGTTTTCTGTGGTAATGGCAAAAGTGGCTGTGCTGTTTTGTATGGATCTGTCTGTGTATATGAATTTGTGATTGTTGTATTTGTTTTTGAGTTCAAGAAATTGTTGTCTGTATGTGCTTGGTGGTGTGTTGGATTTGCTAAATTTTTGTAGTGTAGTGTTGATAAGGGAAGGTAGAGGTGGGAGGTAGGTAGAGGTAGAGAATGTTGTGTTCTTTGCATGGGATAATGACTTTTTCCAGTGTTGACGTTAATTTGCTTATTTTTTTGTTTCGGTTTTTTTAATGTATTTGTGAAGAGTTGAGTTTGAACTCTTTAGTACTGTTTGGTAGGTTTTGGTTGTGATAAGGTCTCTTTTTTGTTCTATTGTGGGTATGTTTGATTCGAAGAGCAAATTGGGTATAAGGGTTGAGCGTAGTGCTCCAAGATATATGCGGATTGCGGCGTTAAATAAAGGTTTAAGTTATTAATCGTTGATTTAGGGGCGTGGCCGTAGATAAAAAGTGCATAATCTATTTTTGATATTAGTATTGCTTTTGTTATATTTAAAAGTGTGTGTGTGTGTTACAATTTAGTTTAGTGCTTGATAGGTATTTAATGACGTTAAGTTTGTTATTTAAGGCTGGTTGAATTTGTTTTATATGTGAGTCCCATCTGTATTTATTGTTTATTGTTAATCCTAAGATTTTTAGGCTAGTGACTGAGGGGATCGGGGTATTGTTGTACGATATGTTGCAGGTACAGTTCTGCTTTCGGCAAATGTGGAGGTGTTGGCATTTTTGTAGGGAAAGTGATGCTCCTGAATATGAACACCATTCATGAATGTTAGAGAAGAGGTTGTCTAGGTTGTATGTTTGGTTTTTTTGTCTATTGAGGGGAATAATTAGGAAAAAATCGTCGGCGTAAGCGCTGAATTGTATTTCTTTTTGCAGGCTGATGATGTGTGAGAGTTTGTTGTAGGCAATTAAGAAAAGAATGACCGATATTGGTGATCCTTGGGGGATACCATTTTAGAGTGGATATGGGCGGCTTATTATATTTTTAATTTTTGTTCTTATTTGCCTGATAGACATAAAGTTTTTAATGAAGTTTGTTATTTTTGGTCCAACTTTCCAGGTGTTTAACTGGTCAATTATGGTGTGCACTCCGACTCTGTCGAAAGCCTTTGAGAAGTCAAGGGCACTGACAGATATGTGCTTTTTGGATCTCAGCGACCTGGTTATCAGGTGGTCTGCGAGGAGCAGACCGTCTGCAATCGATTTGCCGTGCTTAAATCCAAATTGGTTGGGATGGATAAAGTTATTCTGTGTTACGAACCACCATAGGCGCTTGGCTATTATTTTTTCTAATGTTTTGGATAGGCAGCAGTTTAGTGAGATTGGTCTATAGTTGGCTATTATTGTTTTATTTAAGTTGGGCTTTAGTATGGGGATGACTAGGTTGGTTTTGTAGGATTGCGGGATAAAGGTATTGAAAATAATATTAAATAGGTGTTTTTGATCATAGGGTACGATATTCGGTTAAGGCCGGGAGTTGTTCCTTTAAGGGAGTGCAATGCAGATAGTAGTTCTATTTGTGTAATGTCTGATTCTATTGTTTGTACTGTCGAACAGGGTATAACGGTAGTTGTTGAGTCTGAGTATTTGTTGGCAGTGAAGTTTTGGTTGAAGTTTTCGTCTTTGGAGTGGTCTGACCAGTGTTGAGCAAAAAGATGAGCTATGTGGTTTGTTTCTGTCGTGAGTAAGTTATTGGTGGTATCTGTGATACAATGAATGGTTTTAGTGGGGTTAAGTCCGCAGAGACGTCAGATGTTTGCCCAGATTTTTTTTGAGGGGGTATTGGGGTCGATTTTTGACGTGAGATCTGTCATGGCTTTAGTTTTGAATAATTTTAGCTCTCTTCGGAAGAGTGCGTTAGCTCGTTTATAATTGAGGAGATTTTCGGTGCTGTTGAAACGTTTGAAGTTCTGCCAGGTTTTAAATTTATTTGCCCAAAGTTTAGTCAGGGTCTTATTCCACCAGGGAGTGTTTTTGTTGAAGCGATGCGGGGTTGTCTGTGGTATACTGTGGTGTTAGGTTAGGTTAACCCGGACGACCCTCCTGGGGTCTCCCATAGGCCAGTATGGCCCTTAGTTATCCGGTTTGATTATGGACCTTTATTGAGGTATTGAGGGTTTTATATCACCCAATATTGAGATGTTTTTGGCGAAGGCCAGCAGTTCCTTTGGCGACCTCTTGAAGGCATCTTCTAGCGATGTCAGCGTCGGTGCGCCCAGGTACCTTATCCTGGCCCGTGAGAGAGCCGGGCAGCTGCAGATTAGATGTTCTAGGGTTTCGATAGCCCCAGGGTCATCGCATTTCCTGCAGATGTTCCTGTCGGTGATGTTTAGTTTGGCTGCGTGTGATGCGGCCAGGCAGTGACCTGTTAGTATTCCCACCAGCAGTCTGCAATCTTTCCGTGGAAGGTGCAGCAGGTAGTGGCTGAGTTTCTCGCTGCATTTTTTGCACATGATTTTCGAGACTCTGCAGTTGGTCGTGCTCCTCCACCTGCTCTCGTTTTCTAGTCTAGCCAGCTTTTCTAGATCGCTCTGTAGCGTTCTGAGTGAGACAGGCACGTCTTCTGCTCTTTCTCTCGCCAGCCCGACGCCTTCCTTAGCCAGAACGTCCGCCGCTTCATTTCCTTCAATGCCCTGATCGCTGGGAACCCAGTAGATCCGTACTGACTTGGTCGTGCATAGTGAGTCCAATCCTTCCCTGCTCGCCAGGACACTTCTGGAACTGATCGTGGACGACTGCATGGATTTTATTGCCGCTTGGCTGTCTACAAGCAGATTGACCACGTTGTGTGATCGCCCTGTTTGTTGTGCAACCTCCGCTGCTTTCCTGATGGCAAAGACTTCCGCCTGGAATATGCTGCAGTGGTCTGGTAGCTTGTATGACAGCCCTATTTCGGGGTCTGTGCAGTGTATGCCGGCTCCTACTCCTCCTTCCATCTTGGAGCCGTCTGTATATATATTGAGATGTTGGATCTGGCCTTTTTTCCCTTCTTCCGGTCCCAGAAATGCGTTTGTATTGATGTCGAGGCACGTTCGAGGGGTCATGTAGTCAGTATTATTGATCATGTCCCTGCCGATTGAACTATGCCCGTATGCTTGTGGCTGCATGTTTCCCGACGCAATGAGGCGCTGAGCGGCCTTTCCAGCCGTCAGATGAGCATGGATGTCCAGGGGGTCAATTCCGAGTATGGTTTCGAGTGCTTTTGTTGGGGTGGATCTCAGTGCCCCCGTGATGCAGAGCAATGCCTGTCGCTGAGTCTTTTCCATAAGCTTGTGGTACGTCTTCTTCCTGGTAGCTTGCCACCACACTAAGACTCCATACAGCAGAGTTGGTCGCACCACCGATATGTAGATCCAGTGCATTAGAGCAGGTGACAGGCCCCATGTGCTGCTGAACATCTTTTTTGATGCATATACCGCAATAGTAGCCTTCTTCACCCTTTCCACTACATTGGGTCTCCATGCCAGCTTGCTGTCCAGTACTGTGCCAAGGTATTTGACATGTGTTTTTGGGGTCAGCCTTGTTTGATCGATTTTCGGGGGGATCCATGACGGTACCTTGTACCTCTTGGTGAAGAGGATGAGGTCCGTCTTGTCCTCGTTGATGCTGAGTCCTACTTCGTTCGCCCACTCACATATCTCCCTGAGTGTGTTTTCCATTATGGAGCTAAGTGTCGATGGACATACACCCGTAATAAGTATGCTTATGTCATCTGCATAGGCTGTTATTTTTGGGGCTCTCCTTTCGAATCTCTTGATTAGGTCGTCGACCACCAGGTTCCACAGGAGGGGCGACAGTACTCATCCTTGTGGTGTGCCTCTGTGTGCCCCTCTGACTATGGAGGCGGTACCCCATTCCGATTGCACCCGTCTACAACTTAGGAGATTCTTTATCCAGTGGTTGATTGCCGGGTGTGCGTTAGTTGCTTCTAAGCGACCCATTATTGCGCTTGTGGCCACGTTGTTGAATGCTCCGGATATATCGACAAATACTCCTAGTGCATATTTCTTGGTATTGAGGGCTTTCTCGACATTAGCTACTAGCGAGTGTAGTGCTGTTTCTACCGATTTTCCTTTCGTGTAGGCATGCTGGTTGCTTGACATCATTCCCCCTACTTCCTTTCTGATGTGTAGCTCCAGCAGCCATTCTAGCGTTTTTAGTAAAAAGGAGGTGATGCTTATCGGTCTATAATCCTTGAGACTAACATGGCTGCACTTTCCTTCCTTCGGCAGGAAGACAACTCTGGTATATAGCCTGTTCTCAAGCATGCCGTGTATATAGCGTAAAGCCATGGGGTGATCACCTCTTTGGCCACCTGCAACATGGCTGGAAATATCCCATCCAATCCAGGTGCTTTAATGCCTGTAAAGGAGTCTATGGCCCATTGGATTTTCTTGTGAGTTATTAGTCCTGCGGGGATGGTTTGTTCCTCTGTCGCTGGGTCATGCTGCGTTGTGGCATCAGTGACCTCGGTGCATCCTGGGAAGTGTGCCTCCATTAGTGCTGTCAGGGCTTCTTCGCTGCTCTCTGACCATTGTCCATTGTTGAGCTTGAGCTGACTCTGTATGGTAGGCTGCTTGGAGAGCAGCTTCCTGAGTCTTGCCGTTTCGGGCACCTTCTCGATGTTGGAGCAGAAGTTCCTCCACGAGCTGCGTTGTGCCTTGCGTATCTCTTTCTTGGATTTTCTGAGTAGGTTCCTGTATTCCTCGTTTATAAACTCCTCATTCGCTTGTTTGGCGAGCTTGAAGAATTCCCGGAGGTTGTTTCTTAGGAGGGAGAGCTCCCTGTTCCACCAGGGTGGCTTGTTCTTGTTTTTCGTACTTGAGGGTGGGCATGCTGCGCGGTAGCTATCCAGTAGCTCCCTGGATAGAGTCTCAAGAGACTTCTCTATGTCGTCCGCCGATTTTACCGACCCCGGATTCGCGGGCTTCGAGGTAACCGTCTTTCTGAACTTTACCCAGTTTGTCTTCCGGGGGTTCCTATAGACGGCTACCTTCGAAGTGTGTTTTAATTCGTATTTAAACTGGACATTCCTGTGATCTGAGAAGGATGGTCTTTCGAGGACCTTCCACCCAGTCACCGCGGCACTCCTTCCCGTTACGAGTGTAAGGTCTAGCACGTTCGATGAGTAGTTGGTAGTCTTTGGATCCGGTTTCTTCCACCAGTCTCCTTAGCTCTTCGGGTGGTGCGGGTCTGTCGTGTGCCATGTAGCAGGAGGCTACCAAGAGGCGCTTCTCCTCGCTTTCTAGCATCACTACTGTTAGGTCGTCTGTGCTGTAATTAGACATTAGCGGGATCCTCCTCCATCCGTGCAAACAGTGCGTCGACGAGCTGCGCGTGCACTATCGTCCATTGCGCTGCCGTCATTTTCCCGTTCTCATCGCTACGGTCGATTAGCGCCACGATTAGGTGTCGTCTGGCCGCATCACTCGCCGTCCGAGAATTCGGGTGTTGGGTTGGTGGGATCGCCACTTTCTGTGGGGGGGCTGCGCCCTTCGGCCCGCGTCGCCGCTTGCTCGCCGGAGTGTCCTTGCTGGCACTCTCAACGGAGCGTTGCCTCTTGCTGGCCAGCATCTCCTCCACCTTGTTGGCGTACTTCCCAATAGATGCCCGCATTTGGGGCATCTGCGAGAAGTGCCTTCTGCCCTCCTCCACCCGCTGCTCGGCCCAGGTTATCCTGGCTTTCTCCTCCTGGGAGATGTCGGATTTACCCTGGAGCCGGCTCAGGATTTTTAGGGCCGCTTTGTATTGCGAGAGAGTCTTCATCCCCTCCCTGGAGCGCTTTGGCCCTTCCCTACGCGGGGAGCTGGTGCCTCGTTCCGGTGAGCGGAGAAGGCTCTCTTCCTCCGTGTTACTGATCGAGATCACGCTCTCCAGATCCGTGTCTGCTTCGACAGCGGCAACCGAGCGGTTCAGCTTGGAGTGAGGTGGTTTTCTGGCAGTCGTTGTACAACTGACGTGGCCTGCTCCCGCCACGTCCGAGGTGTGACCGCTGGCGACGCGCAGAGAGGATTTCTCCTCCCCGTGCCCGCCGGAGGTAGCAGTCACGCATTCCACCGACGTTTGGACTGACATCCCAGTCCGTGCTTCATCCTTAACGACTTCCATTGTCGGCCCGTAGGTCCATAATGGTTGATGTTTTGCGGGGGGACCACCCCCTAGCGTTTTATGCCTGGCCGCCAGGCACCTCTAGCCATGGCCCTAACCCAGCTCTCCCGACTCGAGGTCGAGAAGACGCTAGGTCATTGCCTTAGCTAGACACTGCATTGCCCCGGACGGGATAATGCAGTGTCCATTGCCCAGCCGGCACCCTCGTGGAGGGTTCAGCTAGAGGATTTTTGCCAGCCTATACTGTGGTGTGCCGCATGTAGAATTATTTTGTTTATGATTGCGGCTTCTTTTTTGATGTTCGTGCTATTCTGTATAAGTTCACTTAAATCATTAGTTAATTCTTTGAATAGTGGCCAATCTGCTTCTTTTATTTTGAAAAAGGGTCGAGAGAAGTTTGCTGTTTGTGACTGTGGGAACAAGGATATTAGGATTGGGTAATGATCGCTTCCATGAAGGTCATCGACTGTTTTCCAGTTAGTGAAGGGGGTGAGTTGGGGAGAGCATAACGAAAGGTCTATGTGGGTGAATGTATTGTGTGTGGAAAAGTGGGTTGGGGAGCCGTCGTTGAGTATAGTGAGGTTGGCGGTTTTGCAAAAATTTTGATAGTATTCTGCCTCTTCTATTGTCCTGGGGTGATCCAAAAGTGTGGGGGGCTTAAAGTTAGTAGATAGGGGAATAGACTTATCTTTCGAAAATATTCTTAGTTTTAGATCTTCGATGGGCTGCGTTGTATGAGATTTGTTTTCCGTATTGGGAATGTTACTGTCTGTTTCCATGTCTTCTGCTAAGATATGATGTTGTTGATGTTTTTTTTTGTAGCTGTGTTGTTTCGTTTGATCGTACTGTGGTTGAGTGTGTTGTAGACGCGTTATGGTTATGGGATGTAGAAGTAGATGGGGAGTTTCTTTGTTGCTGCGTGGCGCTGGTTTGTGTGTGTGTGCATGGGGAATTGGGTGATGTGTGTGTTGGTGCGTGTGTTGTTGTTGTAAGTGATGTTGATTGTGCAGCTGTCTTAGCGTAGTTGTTTTTCATCTGCTTGTTGTGTCTATTGTGGTATATATCTAGCGCAGTTTTGTGATCGACTTGTTTCGTGACTTTTATCTCAGTTAATTCCTGTTGCTTAAGGAATGTCAGGCATTTACGGTCGAGAGGGCTATGTTGGTAGTCAACTTCAGGGTTATTTTTGCAGTTTAGGCAGTTCCTCATGTTTTTGCAAAGTTCTCCTTCGTTTGTGTGCTTTCCTTCTGAGCAGTTTTTGCATGTTTCTGAACTCTTACAGATGGTGGCAGGGTGACCAAAACGTAGACAATTTTTGCATCGAAGGGGAAGGGGGATAAATGGTCGCACTCGAACGATTTCGTATCCGATGTTAATTTTTTCGGGTAATTTGTGTGTTGCAAGTGTTATTATAATAAGTCCCGTTTCTGTGAGTGTATTGCCTTCTTGGTTTGTGTTTGGTTGTTTTTTCAGAATTTTTCGTACTTCTTATACGTTCTGCGCCTTTAGTTCTTGTAGGATTTCGTTCTCAGTTATGTAACGCAGTACATTGCAGTATGTAACGCCTTTGTAAAGTTTAGTGTTTTGTGTTCTGTTGCGGTAATGTCAATGTCTGTCATTTTGGTAAGCCTAAGTAATTTTAACGCTTGCAGTTTTGTTTTAGATTTGATAAGTAGAGAGCCGTCTCTTATTTTTTTGCACATTTCCACTTCCCCTCCACAGGCATAGTCTATGGTTTTTTTAAAACGAATGGTGATACTTTTTCGAACGATTCGTTGTCATTTCGTTTTAAGACAATATATTTGGGTTCGTTTAGTTGTGCGTTGTTGGTTGTTTTGCTGAATTTGCTTATGTCAGGTGGCTCGTGCATGGTTATTGTTTTTGGGATCAAGCCCGGTGTAGCTGTTTGTGTTGTGTGTTTGTTTTTGTTTTCTCTTTTGTTTTTAATATTTGTTTGTCGCTCGTTTGCTGGTAAGCTTTTGCGTTTAGTGGTTCTTATACAGTTGCAGCACGTCTTGTCTCTCGAGAGGTTGAAGTGATACTGTGTTTTAATTAAATTTCGCAAAAACACGCTGTGGAAGAAGCTGAATTGCTGAACAGACGTTATTACGAAAGAAAATGGTTTTGGAAATACTGCATAATTTTGTTATTAGAATATGGACTACATAGTAGATATTTTCTTCTAATATTAACTTGCTAATGTTATATTTTTAGGTTGACGAAACCAAAAAAGTGTGAAAGAACTATGCCTGTGCTCCCTAAGGACACTATACTAGCACACTTGTTAAGACAATCGGAGCTTGTGTATAGATACCATGAGCATGATAGTCTCTTAGAAAATAAAGTGGAGCAAGAATTGAGTGAACAAGAAAAAGCGGATGCTTGGGAAACTTATGAAAAAGAATTACAAGTCAATCTAGGTAATAAATTAAATAGAGGCTATTTAACTGTTTATCTTTATGATATTATATGTATTCATTATTTTTATTTTTAATTTATCTCCATCAGAACAACAGGAAGGATTACATGCCGAAAAGTAAGCAGTTAATTAAGGGGTCTTATGACAACATAAGTGCATACTCCAATTATTTTTGCAGAGGTCAAAGCAGTATTTCGGGATCAAGACTGTCCTCGTACTTAGCTCCAATTCCAAGTCTGGATGTAAGTAGAAAATTTGAAAAAGCCAATAATAATGTGAAAATACTGAATTCGGCACGACGAATTTTAAACAATTGTTGGGCCTGTCCAGGACTTGTCTTTTGAAGTCTCAACAATCATCTTGTGCATTTTGTAATCAGCACTAGTATTTGCTTATATGGTGGCTTTGTTATGGGCTATGGTTGTTCCACATTTTTAAAGCTGTTAAGGTCTTTGGGTCTGGGTACTATCAGGAGTATTTATTTAATTTATCGATAAAAAATATTTAAATCATAGTCAGGGACCGGAGATAATGATCATTATGGTTTTGCCCCGCCACAATTTTGATCTGTCTGTCCGTCCTTCCGTCTGTCCGTTCGTCTTCATTAGCGCCTAAATCTTAGAGACTATGAAAGCTAGAGCAACACAATTTTTTATCCAATCTCCTGTTTTTTCTCACTACTATAAGTGCACAACACAAAGAGCGAAAATCTGTAGCACGCACAATTTTAAAGATACAAGAAAACTAAAAACGTAGAAAGTGACGCATCATTAATATAGCCACAATGAAGATAGAGACGAATTTATCTATATGAGTGTTGAATTTTGATCAGATCGTATTATTAATATAGCCACAATGAAGAAAACCATTTCGAAAGTCATCGTTTCCTCTCGCTGTCTCCCATACGCGACCCCGTCTGCTTTGCCCATTTGTCTTTTTTGATGCCAAGTTCTCAGAGACTATAAGAGCTAGACCAACCAAACTTTATATGCAAGCTTCTGTGAAATCACTTCAATACAAATATTTCACTTTTTCCACTCCACTTTCCGATCCCACAAAGGACGGAAATCTGTTGAATCCACAATTTCGAAGATACAAGAAAACCAAAAACGCAGAATCATGGAAAATAACCGTTTCCACCAGATTGCAAAAACTAGATCAGGTCGGATCATTATTATGACCAGAAGAAACAAATTAAATTTCAGTGGATACGCAACGCCTTCTACGCGCTTAATCATTCCCATTCTCTCTCTCACACATACTTCCACGAACCATATATATGTACGGACGAATATATAGATGTGAAATATAGAGAAGACAGATGTTAACAAAAAATGGAAACAGATAACATTTCTTTAGGACATCTGTTACGCGCGAATCCCAGGCAAGAACGCAGACTTCCTCCCGCCCGACCGACCGAGGCACGCTGCCTTATAACGCGCGACTCGTTAACCGAACCGATCGTGGACATGCAGAAAAGATAGGTGGTAGACTAGTGCTCGAGGAAAATTAGAACTAATCTCACTAAAAAACTAAACAATTTCTAATTACGAGAAAGATATGAGAGTATCAGTAATTTAAGACGAAGAAGGGAGTTAGTAGTAGATATGATATGGTAGAGGGAATTATAATCCGAGCATAGGAGGATTTCATGCAAGGAATAATTCGATCTACAAAGCGGCATTTAATATATACAAATTTCCAAAATAGTTCGACGTCATTTTTTCAATCTTTTTTTGGCAATAATTTAATTTATCCCATTCCGAATGGTTACCACAAATTTTCTTGGTAACAGCAAGAGTGATGATTACGTTAATATCGTTCAAGACCTAAGAGAATCTGATTCTAATGACAAAGGCAGACCGCTGTCTGCGACCATTTCGAAATCACCATTTTCGAAATAGTAAAATGCATTAACAAAGTTTCAGTTCATCACTAATCTTAAAAATATAACATTGGAATAAAAAATTTATTATTTTATTGAAACTTACTGAAAAATTACCGGTTGCATGGTTGCATCGGTTAAAGCTAGGTATCCAGCACCGCAGAAACTAAAAATTACTGTCAAACTCCATATAAAAAAAACTGTGCCAGGAATTTTTCGTGTGTGTTTTCCTACCTAGTTGTCCTATCGACACGGACTGAGAGAACAGCTGACATGCAGGCCAGGAATATATATGTGCCTATTAATACTGAAGTAAAGTGACAGGTGGGGGCAAAATCTGTGCGCAAAACCAAAAAGAGATATGCTAATTTTTAAAGTGAGGAGAAGATTGCTTTAATAAAAGGATCATGGAAAATACGGATTTTGATCATTTTGACACTTTGGCGCCTCTGACTGCGCTGTACTTCTCCTTCCTATTTCTCCTTCCTAGCAACAATTTATGCTGCCACCAACACTTCATCGTCAGACTATTTCCTTTTTTTAATTTCAGTTGAATTTTCAAAATTGGCGCTGTTTACAAAAAACAGCTGATTCATGAGAGTGGCAAATCACTTTTTAGGTTCTTAAGTTTTTAAGTTCCACACAACCGAAATAAAGAGCAGATTCCTGTCAGTAAGCATGAAATCCTATATTTCAGCTACTTATGGTCAGTTTGAGCCATTTTGAACAAACGGCTCCTCTTAAGCCGCCTAGCCGTCGATTCTTTCAAAAGATACCATAAACGACGCTTAAATATCTCAAATCGTAAAGCCCAAGAAATATTTCGACTTTTTCTGAGTTTTTAAAGTCAAAATTTAGGGAAGAAATACCCCAAAAAATGTTCGAATTCGAATTTGAAATCTTAATCATTTCCAGACGGTAAGCTGAAGCTAAAAAGTGTCTGGGCCGGATTTAAAACTGCATTTTCAGAACTGCAAAGTTCAGTACAACCAGATAAAAGATACTAAGTTATATGACGCAAGAGATAAAATTGTGAGCCGGCAAAGGCCGCGGTTAATTGCCCTTTAAGGCTGGTATCCAGCACCGCGAAATTTTACTGAAAGCAAACTGCTCATTATTTCGGATATGTGGAACTCAGCTAATGTAATGTGACCAAGAACCTAAAAAGTGATTTGCCACTCTCATGAATCAGCTGTGTTTTGTAAACAGCGCCAATTTTGAAAATTAAACTAAATTTAAAAAAAGGAATGAAAGTAATTCTGACGATGAAGTGATTGTGTTGGTAGCGGCACATATGGTTATAAGACGAAGTACAGCACAGTTGGAGGCGCCAAAATGTCAAAATTATCAAAATGCTCATTTTCCGTGATCCGCTAAAGACATGATATTGCCTTAATTGCTTTTGTTAAAGCAATCCTCTCCTCACTTTAAACATTTGCATATCTCTTTTTGGTTTTGCGCACAAATTTTACCCCAACCTTTCACTTTGACTTCAGTAAAAATAGGCACATATATTTTACTGGCACCCCTATCAGGTGTTCTCACAGTCCACATTCATGTGAATATCGATACTATCGATACAAATTCGTGGATCCCGTTTACGTTGCTGGATACTGACTCCAGGAAAACACAAACGAAAAATTACTGGCCCCGTTTTTTTTATATGAAGTTTGGCAGTAATTTTTAGTTTCCGCGGTGCTGGATACCCAGCTTTAAGCAATGCGGTGGCTTACCAGCCGGTTCCAATGAACAAAAAGGGAATAGAGAAGATCATGCGATTCGACGGTTCAACGCAATAACGGTGCACATTGATGTATGCGTGCGCAGCGGCGGGTGCTGGATATACGTGTGAGAGCGTAACAGTTATGTTTTGGGTACAAGCAATAACAACACACCTATGCGAGTGCAAATAGGTGCATTGATATGAATGTTCTTCGGTGCTAAAATGGCGCGATCCCTCAACCAATCATGATTTCTGTAATCTGAAGAATATTCGAAATTACACATTCAAACAATTCATCTATCGATTGTGAAATTGTTCAAAAATTTGTTGGTACATCGATCTATCCGTTGGTACTGTCGATTTCTATTTTGCCATCACCAATTGTGTTGAAATCTCATGGGCTGCTGGATCATTTTGTAAGTGAATACGCATATTAATTTTCAGTGTCAACTTTTGTACTTATCTCCAAAGAATTGAGAAACAGGCATTTATTTCATCAGCGGGAGTTGATCGAGGAATGACAGGAAATGTTTGTCGAAAATCCGCTCACAGGAATATCAAATCACCACAAAAAGCTGCTGATTACCACGTAAATCTCTCATTGTCGATTAAATATTTCTAGTGATTTTTAATTCGCCATTGTACTTTCATCCCATTAAATAATTAACGTTAATCGCAGAACTTTTGGCATAGCAGAATTTCTGGAAATATTGTAAGTTGGAGTTGCAATCACCTGTACATTCAATGGCAATTTTAATGCCTAGTGTGCGGTCCGACCACCTTCTAATAATGTATCATAAATTCCTAAAGATGCAAGTGCCAATGCCATTTTCGGTTCCGATGGAATAGTCGCTAAAATCAAAGATATAACGAACGTTTTGCCTGTACCTCCAAGTGCATCTAAGAAATATAATCCATCTGAAACGGCTTGCGTGATTGTGTCATATACATGTTTTTGCTGAATATTCATTTTGGTTGTGTTCGATTGTACAAGTAAACGCAAATCATTACAATTTAATTCCTGCTCACATTGCAATTCACGATCCAACAAATCATGCGTCTCACGATTTTGTGCGGTCATACCCAATTGTACTAATGCTTTATGTGCAATCGTTAGACACATATCTTCAATTATTATTTTTTTTTTATTTTATTTATTTATTAATTAACAATTATCTGCTAATAATGCCATACAAAAAATAATAAGAGAACTAAAGATAAAGTATAATAAAATTGAAACAAAAAATTAAAATTACAGGTTAGCAGAGTTTAGGTAGTTGTAAATGCTAAGTGCTATATGTTTAAGGGTTAATTCAGGGGATTTGATATGGTAAAGGGTATTATAATTATAGCATAAAACCCTGAAAGGTTCATGCTGGGCATAGTTTGACCTAAATAAGGGTAATCTGATAGGTCTAAAAGAACGAGTAGAACGAGAGGGAACCGTAAAGTCAATTTGACTCAAGAGAGTTTGGGAGTCCACCATCCCGAGAAGGAGCTTGTGCACGAACATTACCCCATTGCATATTCTGCGATGGTGTAACGAAGGTAGGTCAATAAGTTTTAGCCTAGATCTGTAAGGTGGCAGGTTTCTACCAGAGTCCCAGTGCAAATTACGAAGAGCGAAAATTAAAAATTGTTTCTGAACTGATTCGAGAATAGCTTGCTGCTCCTTATATTGTGGACTCCACACACAGGAACAATACTCCAATATCGGGCGCACTAACGAAATGTACAATTGTTTGGTCACATACGGGTCGTCAAACTCCTTGGACCAACGCTTGATGAATGCTAGAACACCCTTAGCTTTATTAGCTGTCGCAGCTATGTGGCTATTAAAACACAGTTTACGATCAAATAATACACCAAGATCATTTGAACTCGAAATTCGATCCAATACATGATTACCAAGAGCAAAAGATACAAAATGTGGAGCACGACGGTGGAATGTCATAAGCTTGCATTTCGAGAGGTTCAAAAATAGAAAATTTCTTGAGCACCACAATAGCAATTCAAAGCTTTGTTGTTAATTTCCAAGGTATTCAACAAATCAGAATTTCTTGTATGATGACGGATAATCGTAATGACGTAATGACGTAATCAACAAATCAGAATTTCTTGTATGATGACGCATACGAATTAAAATATTTTCTCCCAAATAATGTTTATATTTGTTCAATAATTCAAGTGGATTTGATGGCATATATGTTGATAATATAATTTCAAAAAGCATTCGTATCTGTTGTGGATGAGCTGAAGTAGATGCATTATGAAGTGTTGAATGTCAATGTGCATCATCCTCCAACAAATGCAAGAGTTGACATGCTTCACGATATGTTTGACAAAAATGACCGTTGACTTTTCTCAATTCTTGAAACGATTTCGGGACATTGGCGTTAACTAATAACGATCGCAAATAAAAACGACGCCTAATTAATGTGTCTATCTAAAACTAAAAATGTTAGATTCAAATTTTTTTTTTTAAGTCAAAATTTCGGGGAAAAATACCAAAAAATATTATGAAATTCGAATTTGAAAGCTTAATATCTTCCAGACGTTAATCTGCAACTACAAAGTGTCCGGATCGGATGTATTTTCAAAACTGCAAAGTTCAATACAACCAGTTGTAGGAAACTTAAGTTATGTGAAAAATAGAAGCACTACCTCTAAAAAAATACCAATTTAAAAAAAAAATTCTTTTTAAAATTGTAAATCTCCAAATCTATCAGAAAAAGTCATTTTGGGCGACAGCGGAAAAAATAAGTTGAATTTTGTTGAGTAGTGTTATCAACTTCAACTTCCTGGTTACGCGTTATAATGGTGGCCGTTTTGCCTTTATCATTAGGTGATCTACGTTAATACAACGGATATCTGTCAATGCCCGTTATTGTGTTTGAAGTCAATTGCCTTGGGTATCGTTTCGAACACCTTCTATCAATCATACATGGCGAATTTATATTTAGTTTACCGCACGGACCATGTATCATATTTTTAACGATAACTTGAAATAAAAAAAAGGTTTAATTCGACAGCAAAAATACAACCCCATTTACAAAATACTGTATTGAATTCATTTGTTACAAAAAATGTGATAAATAAAGAACTGCTCTACCGATTTGTTGCAAACTTACCAGAAACAATCTACTAAATAGTCCGAACAACGTCTTAATATTTGGTTTGGATACATAAGCTCGTTCTTGAGTTATAAAAATTATAAAAGTAATCAAATCCACCACAAATCTAATATTATTATTAACAAGATTAGACAAATTTTATTTTCGCCTTTTTTAAGACTAAATTGCTGGCTGCTAAGGGCTTCCGCTTACAAATCTAATATACTCCTATACTCTTCGAGTATCGGGTATAAAAAAGAAAAAATTCTTTTAAAAAAAACTAAAGCAAGAAAAACATATTTCTTCAAAAAAATTAAAAAGCCCGAAGCTCCAAGTGCTTCTGCCTTGGTAGCAAAGTAAATGAATAGGCAAATGTAGCATTTGATGGGTAATCTGGTCCGCATTTCACTCTTGTAAAAAAACGGAGCACAAAAATCAACGCCTGTAACAGCAAAGGCGTAAGTTGCGTTTGGCAGGTCAGCCATGATATGCTATGAAGTAAACGCAGCTTGGCTTTGAAACATCTGGTGCAGCGATTTACGATATTTGCCACAGTCTTGCGAGCTCGAATTGGCCAATACTCATGACGAAAAAGTGCGTGAAATGATCGTGGTCCAGCATGTTCCGCTCATGGAAATGCACAATTACAGCGCAATTAACGGGATGACGCCTTGGAAGAATGACTCGATACTGCGCGTTGAAATCAAGTCATTAATCCATTCCCATCCAGAAATGGGGCGAGCGACGAAATAGAGCTCGACGACTGCACCTGTTCTCCATCACGAAAGGCTTTGTAGTCATTCCACAAGTGCACTCTCTGAATCGAACGAAGAAGTATCCGTATGCCACCAACGACGTCATCCACTGTTAATCCTGATGATTTGTGCGCCGTATAAACTGAAAGACGTATGCAAAGGCACGCTGAAGCTTTCCGAAGTAATTGTTAAATTTCCGGCCTTCAGATAGTTCCACGAATGGACAAACTGCAACGAGGACTCTCTTGCAAAGCTCCAGTGTCTGCAGGGCTTGTTTAAATGAAAATGGCCAAATCGGTTTTTCGTCTCGAAGAGAGAGTGACCCGTGGGACCAAAGGTGCGATTCCTGTAGTTCTGATGGCAGAGCGCCTCTGGACGTAGCGCCCCTCCGTCTGAGCAGTCTGTTCCTGAATAGCCGAGACCAGATTGGAAAAGAAGACGTTAAAACTTTATGGGTCATTGTGAACCCAAGACAAGGCAGTTGTGCAGTCAGACCAACAATAGAAGCTTGCAGAAAATAATTTAAATTGCCGTATCTTATTGATGGAGAATGTGGGTAATCGCCACATAACTCCAACTTGGGCACCGTCAATATTTGAGAGGGCCGACGCGAGACTTCTTGGTCCTTGAGCCGATACATTTGCCGTACGCGTCTTGGCTAGCTTCAGAAAATCCATGAACTTCCACCTTTGAACTAGGACATAATGCGAGACGAGGAAATCTAAAACGCTGAGTGGTATACAAAGCTTCTAACAGACTTTCATCCCATTGGAGCCGCCAATGACACGCCCAATCAGTCCTAAGGGATCATATAAACGAGCGATAGTTGACAAAATTAAGCGCTTTTTCGTCTTTGATGACAACTGAGCGGGTGCTACTGAAAAGATAAATTCCTCGGATGCAGACTTACAAACCATTCCAATGGGTCTTGTAAAGTCGGTGCCATTATTGAAACTCAGCATTGATTCCTTATCCTTGTCAAGTACTCCTAAAGCTCGGCAGGGACAATGGAGCACCATTTCAGAATTGAGAACTTTCCCCGAGCTACCAACTGGGATGTCTGCTTCAACTTTTCACGCATTTCCTCTACAGATCCTCCTCCAGTCATCAAATCGTCCACATAAATATTAGAAGTCAACACTTCCGAGTCAATAGGGAATGACGATTTATCTTCTTCGGCTAATTGAACCATCGCACGAATTGCAAGATAGAAAGCCGGCTTGATCCTTACATTTTCCTGAGGTGAAGCTCTCCGTAAGAATCAGTGAAGGTGAATATCCGGCTCAGTTACCCTGACACACCTGTAAATCTTGCAAATGTACCCAGTCAGCCCCAGTCAATTGGAAACGTACGGAACCGAAGTAATGTATGTAGAAGCTTTGGTTGGATAGTAGGCCCAGCTATTAGAACCTCGTTTAGGGAAAACCCCGTTGATGTTGTGGCAGATCCATCGAACACAACCCGCAGTTTAGTAGTTGTGCTGTCTGTTAGGTTTCACAGCCCAATATTAGCAGACGTGATCCAAGCATTATAGCCAGTGGTGCAGCAGTAAATTAAATTCCCTTTTTATTGTTTGTTGTTTGCCCGCTGCACTGCACATTGTACATACATACATATATACATTTAAGCTCCCGCACGATAGTATCCAGCCGTTCTCTCGCGTCATCTTTCTTTTTCTTACCTTCTGTATCGTTTCTTGATCATTCGCCTTTACTATCGCTCTCTCGATCCATCGTTCGCTCAGTTGCTCGCTCTACATCTCAAATCTCGCTATCGCTTTCGCTATCTGATCCGCACAACTTTCGTTATTTTACAATAAACTAAATAATACATCCCTGACAATAAACCGTATTAATCTGAACTGTCGTTGATTTTTGTATATATCGCAAACTACGCTGCCGAAAAAGCTCGGTAGCTAAACACTGTCTTTCTTAAGCACGCAATGATGAGGCAGAAGATAACTACAGCGATTGGACAGTTCTGATTCCACCAACGACAAGTGATTAAGCTCTTGGTACTCCCTTATAAAGGAGTAGTAAGATTTTGCGAACGACGCTCAAGTTTCCGCTCCAAGTTGAGAAACCGACGATATGCTTGCGTGTTCGAATCAGCGAGAAATTAGCTCTGAAGTGTTCCTCACAGTAGATATCCTCCTGCCTTATCATCACCAAAACTTCAGTTGAACCTCTATCTCCCAGAAAAGTAATCAGCAGCATTTCCACGTGATCGAGGGACTCATGACCGGCTTGAGATGACCCCAAGAAGTCTGTCTTATTATGTGTTTGCTGGCCACCTCCTAAAACCACCCATCCAAGGCGAATCTTCTGAAGCGATTGCAAGCCTGTTACCAATTCCAATTGGCCAACACACCGAAGGTCGAAGAACAGACTAGCCTCTATGAGAAGGTCAATACGCTGCCTGAAGAACTGCAGATCCGCCAGTGGAAACGTCGACTGAAAAACTGGGCTACTGCTCGGTGATTTTGGGTGCTGCTAATGCGACGAAACTGCTACTGTATTCAGAGTCATTTGTTGCGACAACAAATTGAGGCATTCTGTATAGCCATCTGATGCGAAACTGGAGACTCCAAATCCCGATACTGCAGCCGATGATAAGGTATTTCTTAGTTGTTGAGTGAGAGTGCCGGAATCTAAGAGTGCGCGACATGGCACAAGCGAACCAGCACGATCACTCAACAGAACAAATACAGTGGCTAAGGGCACGAAATCAATGTAGGAATTCTGAGCTATCCACCACTAGCCACCGCTCTGGCTGAAGCTTATGAATGGATGTGGTCACGACGAGGCAGCGGCCAGCTTTCGGGCAGTTCAGGTGAAGATTTTTTTCACCTCTGTTAGGCGCAGCGAAGGCGAAAGATTTCAAAGTAGGGTCCAAGTATTAATAATATTACCAGCAGTATTGCAAAATATACAATCAAGAGCAACCGATTCAGTCGCTACGAACGAACTTTTACTGTTAGGTGTTTTTTTTATTATTTTCCACCTGAATGCCGGTTGCATACATTACCCTAGTGTGCTCCTGATTCTCCAACTTCTGACATCTTTGCTTCAGAAACTCGGTGAATTGCTCGGCTGTGGGTATACTATCCAGTGACGGAGTGTCCTCCCACTTGGCTTGTGTGGCACTGTCCGCACTCTAAAGCAGGCTGTGTATTATAATACAGTCAGCAATCTACTCCTTTGTCCCCATACTTTTTAATGCTCGCAGATTGCCAATCGCGGTATCTGTTAAGAACCGCAGTTGAGACACAGACGACTCCTCAACGCGCTGCACACCCAGAGTCATTGACATGTGCCTGAAAAATTAACCGCCTTTTATTAAATCGTCTGTTCAGCAAATCTTAAGCGATGGGATAGCTGACGTCGCTAAATTCTAACGCCGAGATCGTGTCTAGATGTGGTCTTTTTTGGCAGGATCGTGGCTGTCAAGTCAAGTCAGGGTCAGGATTGCACTAGTCAACACGGCATTTCCGCTGTGGCCGAAAATTACTTTTTCCGATAGATTCGAAGACTTACTTTTTTTTAAGATACATATATGTAGTTTATTTTTTTAAAAGAATTTTTTAAAAATTTGTCATGTTCTTTGCAGAGTGCTTCTATTTTTCAAATAAGTTAAGTTTCTTATATTGTTGTATTGAACTTTGCAGGTCTCAACGGCTATCAAAAAGCCATGAGACCTGAGTCATGCGCTTCATCTATGCGAACTGGTTGAAAACCAAGGTTTTCTATGCTTTTGGTTTACATAAAAATTCAGGCAATCTCAGCTATTGTTTTTAAACTGGTATTTTGTTCATGTTTTTTTCAGAGGTAAGTTCCATTTTCCACATAACTAAAGTTTCTTATAACTGAATGTATTGGACTTTGCAGTACTGAAATGCTGACAAAAACTTTGAAAACTCAGGAAAAGTCGAACAAAATATATTTCGTTGCTAACATTTTTGGTTTTAGATAGACACATTAATTAGGTATCGTTTTAGGTATTGTTTATAAGAATCGTTGGATAAACGACTAAATAATGTGACCAAATAATTAATTGAAAAAAAAGGACTGCTCAGCCTTTGAGGAAAAGCAGTAGAAAACAGCGTTGTATGTCGTATCTGGTCTTTTTCTTCGGATTTTATAGCGGATCGAAATAGGTCTGCATTAAGAAATGGGCGTGCATTTGTGAACTTTGTGCTGCAGTGTTGCCCATGATCTGATGCATCAGCTTTCGTTTGGCTCTGGTGCATCTAACACAGCTGTGAGTGATGTTTCTAGCCATCGTCTTGTCGTTGATGGTACAATATTATTGTCTTGCAATTGCTAATGCTTGGGCACCGCAATTCATGTTGCGGTAGTTTTTGAGAGGATAGGTAGTTTTTGAGAGGATCTTGCGCAGCCTTGCGGCTTCTGACGTCTTCTCTGTCTCCGAGCAGAATTTTTGCCAAGAGGCCCTTTTTGCTTTTCAGGTTTCTATTTTGTATAGGGCTAGACTGATTTTGTAGTCTGCCAAATGCTTCTCCTCGTTAGCGCTTTTGGCTCTGTTAAGGAGAGTCCTGCAGCTTTTACATAGGTTATCGATTTGTTTCGACTACCAGGGGGGGTTTCTTTTTAACCCTGGTCTAGTAAGAGAAGCACGCTGCCGTGAAAGCCTTGTTGCATGCTTCTGTGAATCTGTTGTGAGGAACCGTGTGTCTCACAGAAACAATAAGGATGACGGACCGGATAAGGATGACGGCGGAAGCCACCGGAAGATGAGAGAGCACGTACGGCGAGAGAGGGCGGCTCTTATTGAAAGCAGGGAATCGCGGGATCGGACCAGCAGTGGTCCGGCGCAGGCCCAAATATGGGCATGCAGACGGGTCACCGACCAGTTCCCGTTAAAAAGATGGTGGGAGCGATCAGAGAGCCCGATGGAAAATCACCGGCAGTGGAGGTTCCGTTAGGTTTGGCCTATATAAGGAGGCCGGCACCTACAGCGGGTCTCTTTTACGCACGTGCAAGTGAACGGAGTGATCGACCACCGGGATAAAGAAAACAGTGTAACGGGATTGAATCCGCGAATGAAAGTGACAGAGGAAAACCGAGCGTCAGGAACAAGGTCGATACCGGAGCACCGAGTGAGTCAAGTACGGAGAACGGGTTTCGAGGGCAGTCAGTGGTGCATCAAGAGAAGGGCGAACCGTTGAGTGCGAGTTCAGAGTGGCGGATCAAAGCAGTGGCCGAGATCATTGGCCCCTGAGCGTTAGTACCGACGCCGCTACGCCTGGAAATAGCCACGCGGCTGACGGAATCCCGAATAATAGCATAAACCCTAGCCATAAACCCTAGCCCTTAACGTAGCCCTAAGAGTAGCTTAAGACTAGAATAAACCACCATCACAACAAAAACCCGTCTTGTTACTTGTCGTTGGGGCAACACATATAAATTCGTTGCACTAAGTCCCGGTGACCGCTGAGCGAGCCCAGCTGCTGCAAGCGGACACAGAAAACGGTTCGTTACACTGTTCACTAGACGATATAAGTCATCTTGAGTGTCTGGGCTTGTTAGTGCTTTGTTGGGATGTAATTCCTCCATGGCTGAGCTATCTATTACCCAGTCTCGAGGTATAGTATCATCTCGATGTATGTATGGTCAGAGAAGGAATGATCCTCTAGGACTTTCCATC
Organism: Drosophila algonquin; assembly: GCA_035041765.1. Taxonomy (NCBI): domain Eukaryota; kingdom Metazoa; phylum Arthropoda; class Insecta; order Diptera; family Drosophilidae; genus Drosophila; species Drosophila algonquin. The sequence continues at coordinate 145,487 of JAWNKY010003576.1, forward strand.
CCTTTACTTTGTCTGACAAATTGTGAGACAATAGATTGAGGTCAATAACCTTCTGTATATTTTTTATGATAAATGTAGGGGCGTTGCCACGATTACAGATAACTAAATTAGAGTTAAGGATAAAGCTGAAAAGTGACTCACCCCTTACCTTTGAATCCGAGCTCCCCCATTGGGTGTGGTGAGCATTGGCGGCGCAGCTTGTGAACGAGGTCGATTGGAGGAGCAACTGCTTTAAATCTGCTGTAAAATCGATTTGTTGGATGGTTCGATGGTCTGACACACCTGTAAATCTTGCAAATGTACCCAGTCAGCCCCAGTCAATTGGAAACGTACGGAACCGAAGTAATGTATGTAGAAGCTTTGGTTGGATAGTAGGCCCAGCTATTAGAACCTCGTTTAGGGAAAACCCCGTTGATGTTGTGGCAGATCCATCGAACACAACCCGCAGTTTAGTAGTTGTGCTGTCTGTTAGGTTTCACAGCCCAATATTAGCAGACGTGATCCAAGCATTATAGCCAGTGGTGCAGCAGTAAATTAAATTCCCTTTTTATTGTTTGTTGTTTGCCCGCTGCACTGCACATTGTACATACATACATATATACATTTAAGCTCCCGCACGATAGTATCCAGCCGTTCTCTCGCGTCATCTTTCTTTTTCTTACCTTCTGTATCGTTTCTTGATCATTCGCCTTTACTATCGCTCTCTCGATCCATCGTTCGCTCAGTTGCTCGCTCTACATCTCAAATCTCGCTATCGCTTTCGCTATCTGATCCGCACAACTTTCGTTATTTTACAATAAACTAAATAATACATCCCTGACAATAAACCGTATTAATCTGAACTGTCGTTGATTTTTGTATATATCGCAAACTACGCTGCCGAAAAAGCTCGGTAGCTAAACACTGTCTTTCTTAAGCACGCAATGATGAGGCAGAAGATAACTACAGCGATTGGACAGTTCTGATTCCACCAACGACAAGTGATTAAGCTCTTGGTACTCCCTTATAAAGGAGTAGTAAGATTTTGCGAACGACGCTCAAGTTTCCGCTCCAAGTTGAGAAACCGACGATATGCTTGCGTGTTCGAATCAGCGAGAAATTAGCTCTGAAGTGTTCCTCACAGTAGATATCCTCCTGCCTTATCATCACCAAAACTTCAGTTGAACCTCTATCTCCCAGAAAAGTAATCAGCAGCATTTCCACGTGATCGAGGGACTCATGACCGGCTTGAGATGACCCCAAGAAGTCTGTCTTATTATGTGTTTGGTGGCCACCTCCTAAAACCACCCATCCAAGGCGAATCTTCTGAAGCGATTGCAAGCCTGTTACCAATTCCAATTGGCCAACACACCGAAGGTCGAAGAACAGACTAGCCTCTATGAGAAGGTCAATACGCTGCCTGAAGAACTGCAGATCCGCCAGTGGAAACGTCGACTGAAAAACTGGGCTACTGCTCGGTGATTTTGGGTGCTGCTAATGCGACGAAACTGCTACTGTATTCAGAGTCATTTGTTGCGACAACAAATTGAGGCATTCTGTATAGCCATCTGATGCGAAACTGGAGACTCCAAATCCCGATACTGCAGCCGATGACAAGGTATTTCTTAGTTGTTGAGTGAGAGTGCCGGAATCTAAGAGTGCGCGACATGGCACAAGCGAACCAGCACGATCACTCAACAGAACAAATACAGTGGCTAAGGGCACGAAATCAATGTAGGAATTCTGAGCTATCCACCACTAGCCACCGCTCTGGCTGAAGCTTATGAATGGATGTGGTCACGACGAGGCAGCGGCCAGCTTTCGGGCAGTTCAGGTGAAGATTTTTTTCACCTCTGTTAGGCGCAGCGAAGGCGAAAGATTTCAAAGTAGGGTCCAAGTATTAATAATATTACCAGCAGTATTGCAAAATATACAATCAAGAGCAACCGATTCAGTCGCTACGAACGAACTTTTACTGTTAGGTGTTTTTTTTATTATTTTCCACCTGAATGCCGGTTGCATACATTACCCTAGTGTGCTCCTGATTCTCCAACTTCTGACATCTTTGCTTCAGAAACTCGGTGAATTGCTCGGCTGTGGGTATACTATCCAGTGACGGAGTGTCCTCCCACTTGGCTTGTGTGGCACTGTCCGCACTCTAAAGCAGGCTGTGTATTATAATACAGTCAGCAATCTACTCCTTTGTCCCCATACTTTTTAATGCTCGCAGATTGCCAATCGCGGTATCTGTTAAGAACCGCAGTTGAGACACAGACGACTCCTCAACGCGCTGCACACCCAGAGTCATTGACATGTGCCTGAAAAATTAACCGCCTTTTATTAAATCGTCTGTTCAGCAAATCTTAAGCGATGGGATAGCTGACGTCGCTAAATTCTAACGCCGAGATCGTGTCTAGATGTGGTCTTTTTTGGCAGGATCGTGGCTGTCAAGTCAAGTCAGGGTCAGGATTGCACTAGTCAACACGGCATTTCCGCTGTGGCCGAAAATTACTTTTTCCGATAGATTCGAAGACTTACTTTTTTTTAAGATACATATATGTAGTTTATTTTTTTAAAAGAATTTTTTAAAAATTTGTCATGTTCTTTGCAGAGTGCTTCTATTTTTCAAATAAGTTAAGTTTCTTATATTGTTGTATTGAACTTTGCAGGTCTCAACGGCTATCAAAAAGCCATGAGACCTGAGTCATGCGCTTCATCTATGCGAACTGGTTGAAAACCAAGGTTTTCTATGCTTTTGGTTTACATAAAAATTCAGGCAATCTCAGCTATTGTTTTTAAACTGGTATTTTGTTCATGTTTTTTTCAGAGGTAAGTTCCATTTTCCACATAACTAAAGTTTCTTATAACTGAATGTATTGGACTTTGCAGTACTGAAATGCTGACAAAAACTTTGAAAACTCAGGAAAAGTCGAACAAAATATATTTCGTTGCTAACATTTTTGGTTTTAGATAGACACATTAATTAGGTATCGTTTTAGGTATTGTTTATAAGAATCGTTGGATAAACGACTAAATAATGTGACCAAATAATTAATTGAAAAAAAAGGACTGCTCAGCCTTTGAGGAAAAGCAGTAGAAAACAGCGTTGTATGTCGTATCTGGTCTTTTTCTTCGGATTTTATAGCGGATCGAAATAGGTCTGCATTAAGAAATGGGCGTGCATTTGTGAACTTTGTGCTGCAGTGTTGCCCATGATCTGATGCATCAGCTTTCGTTTGGCTCTGGTGCATCTAACACAGCTGTGAGTGATGTTTCTAGCCATCGTCTTGTCGTTGATGGTACAATATTATTGTCTTGCAATTGCTAATGCTTGGGCACCGCAATTCATGTTGCGGTAGTTTTTGAGAGGATAGGTAGTTTTTGAGAGGATCTTGCGCAGCCTTGCGGCTTCTGACGTCTTCTCTGTCTCCGAGCAGAATTTTTGCCAAGAGGCCCTTTTTGCTTTTCAGGTTTCTATTTTGTATAGGGCTAGACTGATTTTGTAGTCTGCCAAATGCTTCTCCTCGTTAGCGCTTTTGGCTCTGTTAAGGAGAGTCCTGCAGCTTTTACATAGGTTATCGATTTGTTTCGACTACCAGGGGGGGTTTCTTTTTAACCCTGGTCTAGTAAGAGAAGCACGCTGCCGTGAAAGCCTTGTTGCATGCTTCTGTGAATCTGTTGTGAGGAACCGTGTGTCTCACAGAAACAATAAGGATGACGGACCGGATAAGGATGACGGCGGAAGCCACCGGAAGATGAGAGAGCACGTACGGCGAGAGAGGGCGGCTCTTATTGAAAGCAGGGAATCGCGGGATCGGACCAGCAGTGGTCCGGCGCAGGCCCAAATATGGGCATGCAGACGGGTCACCGACCAGTTCCCGTTAAAAAGATGGTGGGAGCGATCAGAGAGCCCGATGGAAAATCACCGGCAGTGGAGGTTCCGTTAGGTTTGGCCTATATAAGGAGGCCGGCACCTACAGCGGGTCTCTTTTACGCACGTGCAAGTGAACGGAGTGATCGACCACCGGGATAAAGAAAACAGTGTAACGGGATCGAATCCGCGAATGAAAGTGACAGAGGAAAACCGAGCGTCAGGAACAAGGTCGATACCGGAGCACCGAGTGAGTCAAGTACGGAGAACGGGTTTCGAGGGCAGTCAGTGGTGCATCAAGAGAAGGGCGAACCGTTGAGTGCGAGTTCAGAGTGGCGGATCAAAGCAGTGGCCGAGATCATTGGCCCCTGAGCGTTAGTACCGACGCCGCTACGCCTGGAAATAGCCACGCGGCTGACGGAATCCCGAATAATAGCATAAACCCTAGCCATAAACCCTAGCCCTTAACGTAGCCCTAAGAGTAGCTTAAGACTAGAATAAACCACCATCACAACAAAAACCCGTCTTGTTACTTGTCGTTGGGGCAACACATATAAATTCGTTGCACTAAGTCCCGGTGACCGCTGAGCGAGCCCAGCTGCTGCAAGCGGACACAGAAAACGGTTCGTTACACTGTTCACTAGACGATATAAGTCATCTTGAGTGTCTGGGCTTGTTAGTGCTTTGTTGGGATGTAATTCCTCCATGGCTGAGCTATCTATTACCCAGTCTCGAGGTATAGTATCATCTCGATGTATGTATGGTCAGAGAAGGAATGATCCTCTAGGACTTTCCATCCCTTTACTTTGTCTGACAAATTGTGAGACAATAGATTGAGGTCAATAACCTTCTGTATATTTTTTATGATAAATGTAGGGGCGTTGCCACGATTACAGATAACTAAATTAGAGTTAAGGATAAAGCTGAAAAGTGACTCACCCCTTACCTTTGAATCCGAGCTCCCCCATTGGGTGTGGTGAGCATTGGCGGCGCAGCTTGTGAACGAGGTCGATTGGAGGAGCAACTGCTTTAAATCTGCTGTAAAATCGATTTGTTGGATGGTTCGAATTCGTTCGATTATAGCCCGAGCACGTTGTAGCCGCTCTATTGGTCTTATAGAAAAAGCGCTCATGAAGACGGACAGACGGACAAACGAACACACGAATAGACAGACAGACATGGCTATATCCGCTCGGCTATTGATGCTGATCAAGAATATATATACTTTATGGGGTCGGAAACGCTTCCTTCAGGGCGTTACAAACATCCACTATCACCACAAATCTAATACATATACCCCTATACTCTTCCAGCACCGGCTTTAAAAAGTGAGGTAGAAAATAGAAGAAATTAATGACTCATTTCGGACAGAACAAGTACATCTCAGTACTGGATCTCAAGAGTGGCTTTCACTAAATACCACTCAAGGAAAGATACATTAAAAAACAGCATTTGCAGTAAATGGAGGAAAATTCGAGTTTCGAGACTTCCGTTTGGCTTAAAAAATTCCCCATCTAAATTTCAACGAGCTTTAAGACTTTCTAAGGGATCCCCATAATATGCTATGTGTACATTGACGATATCATCGTTTTTAGTCCTTCAAAAGCCCAACATGCTAGAGATCTAGAAAATATTCCGCACTTTGGCCGATGCCAAAAATAAATGTGATGATAAATGTTCTTCAAATCCAAGGTCAACAGCCTAGGTTTTACAAAATCATCCAATGGGGTAAAAATAAACGTCGGAAACGTATAAGCCATACAAAATGTTAACGACATTTCGAGCTATTACATGCGCTTTATTCGCTACTATGCCAAAGTAGTCAAACCTCTAACAAGCCTACTTAGGGCAGAAAACTGACTTCTGTCAAAAAACATTTCCTGCAAAATTCAGATCACATTAAATAACGAAGCTTTAGCGCATTCAATAAAATTAAAGCAACTCTAACGTCACAAGAAGTCGTACTCTCTTACACAGATTTTAAAAGGAATTGTAACTAACAACCGATGCATCGCGATGAATCAACTTTGTAATCGGGGCAGTCCTGGAACAAAAAGGCAGACCAATCACATTAATTTATTATTTTCAATGCTTAATTATTTTAATGAAAGTATGCCAAGAAGGGTGTGGATAGTTATTCGTAAATTGCAATTCAACTAAAATGTTATGTAAAAGAAGTAGGATACCGGATTTCGTCAAACTGGGTGGATTCCGCTATGAGGCGAATCCACATTCAGAAGCACAATTTAGGTAATTTCACAAAGTTTATGTTTTATTCTCGCTTGTAACACTTCTGTCGCCTTCTAATGCCGCACAAAAAGTGAGTCCGTTCTATCGGCGCTCTCTTCACGATGTATGTTCTCGATCTCCCTATCGGTATCTCCCACCGAGTGTATCGATGGTGCGGCGATACCGACGCGCGATCTATCATTTTCAAATACAGAGTTGCTTATGTGACTACTTATCTATCTAAACATACTGCTACAATTCGGCCATCCTGACCGGAGTGCTCCTGAACTCCTTATGGCTAGGTTAGTCTCTTTTGCGTTTCGCTTATCACGGTTGGGTAGTTTACTCTTACTGTGCTAGTTTTGGTTTATGTATCACAATAATTTTCTTCATACTGTTTCCCTGTGACATTTGCATCATTATCCTTCTCTAGCCATGGCTTCATATTCGCTACCGCACAAACTCCTTTGTAAGGGATTTTTTTTTCATTTTTCATTTTCTTTTATTTCTTAACACTTTCGATATCCTATACGGTCCTTTGAATTTAGGAATGAGTTTTTTGCATACCCCTACGTGGGTGTCGAAATTTTTGACCATGACCAGATCACTCTCTCTGTACAAGTGTGGTTCTTTTCTCTTTGAGTTTGTTGCTTGTTTGTTGTAAGCCTGTACTTTCTCCTGATGGGTGCTCGCTTCTGCCCTAATCTTCCCTAAACCCCTTGGGTCGTGTTGTTCCGTTACTTCTTTTATATAGTCCCCTAGTAAACCTGATACCTCCCCTCTCTGCTGGACTCCGAACAACATTCGACTTGGGTGCTCATTAATCGACCAGTTCGACCAGTTTTGCGATCATGGGTCCTAGGCTTCTGTTCACTCTTTCTACCTGTCCGCTTGCTTGTGGCGATCCTGTTGCTATCTTCACGTGCTTAACATTATTTTGTTCTATAAATTCTCCGAACTCTTTCGACGTAAAGCAGCTTCCTCTGTCTGAAACAATTTAGGTCTGCTATAAGCTCGGAAATAATCCTTCATTGCATTCACTGCTTCTTTCGTGTTCGTAGTTCTTGTTGTGTAAAGTCTTACGAACTTGGTGAATGCGTCTATGATTACCAAGATATGTTTGTTCGCCCTGCCTTTGTCAACTGGCCCGAAGTGGTCAATATGTACCACCTCGAATGGTGCTGACCCTTTTGGTATATTGTGTAAAAATCCTTCCTCTTTTCCGTGTTTCGCTGAAAACGCTATGCGTTTGAGACAGTTTTCTATGTGTCGTTTGGCTTTAGACCTAAAATTTGGAAACTAGTAACTTTTTGAAATTGCGTCTGTCATTTTGTCGATTCCTACGTGTCCTAATTCGTCATGGTATCTATAGAGTACGTGGCTTTCCATTTCTTCGGGTACGTAGAATAGTAGCGTAACGTCATCTTTCTTCTTGTATATTATTCCGTTCCTCATCTCGTAATGTTTATGTTCCGATCTTTGTAACATCTCTCTTATAGTTCTATCAATTTGTCGTCTCTATTTTGGCATATTATTAAGTTCTCTTCAAAGGTATTCGTGTCTACCGTGAGTATCTGGACGATCCTGCTTAGCGCATCTACGTGTTGCATTATTGTTCCTGATCGGTGTTCTAACTTGTAGTCATAGTTTTGTAACTCTAACGCCCAGCGTGCAATTCTTGGATTCAGCTCTTTTCTATTCAATGTCAAGGTTAATGCGCTACAGTCTGTTACTATCTTGAAAGGTATTGCACGTACACTCTAATCCGTTTTAGTGCATAAATTATCGCTAGTGTTTCTAGCTCAAAACTGTGATATTTTGCTTCCGTAACCGTTGTTCGCTTGGAGAAATAAAATACTAGGTGTATTTTGTCGTCCTTCTTTTTCTGCATTAAAATTGCCCCGAACCCTAATGCGCTTGCATCGCAATGTAGTTCTGTCGGTTCTTTGGGATTGTAGAGGGCCAAGATAGGCGCTTCCAATAACTTGGTTTTTAGCTGCTCAAAACACTCCAATTCTGAGGCTCCGAACTCAAACTTCTTGTCTTTCTTGACTAAGTCATAAAGGGGTTTAGCTTTCGTCGAGAAATCTTTGACAAACCTTCTAAAGTACGAACATAGCCCCAAGAAACTTTGTACTTCATTCGTTTTCGTTGGGATCGGAAATTCTTTCACCGCTCGTAGTCCCTTTGTATCTGGTTTAATCCCGCTGCCCGAAATAGAATACCCTAGGTACTTAACTTCTGATTGTAAGAACTCGCATTTGTCTAACCTTAACTCGAGTTTGTTCGCCACTAAACGTCTCAGTACTTCCTGTAAAATTTTCATGTGACTATCACTATCCTTCGTTGCTTTCATTATGTCGTCCATGTATGTATGTTATGACCTTATCTTCCTTTACCATATCTGAGAAAATCTTGTTCGTGAACCTTTGGAACACTGCAGACGCATTGCGTAACCCGAACGGCATCCTCAACCACTCGTACTGTCCCATCGGATTTGTGAATGACGTGTATTTTACTGAATCTTTGTGCAAAAATACGTGGAAGTATCCGTTCTTCAAATCTAATTTAGTGAATAGTTTTTTCTCTGAGAGTTTATCTAACAGGTCATCTATTAGGGGTGTCGGGTAATTGTCTTTTATCATCCATTTATTTAGTGTGCGATAATCTACGCACAACCTTAGTTACCCCGAATCCTTTTTTACCAGTACTATTGGTGACACGTATTCTGACTCGCTAGTTCTGATGTAGCCCTTGTCTGTGTAATCGTCTATCATCTTCTGTGCTTGAGACTTTTCGCTGTACGATAGCCTTCTGGGCGGACAATTGAACGGTTTTTCGTTTTTAAAATTCAATTTCATTTCCCACCTCGTCTCCGGTAGACTCGGACTTTCTGCGTTTGTATAGGTTGCTATGAACATGTGCTTGAGTCGTTCTACCAGACTCACACAACAATTTGACTCGCTATCATTTCCCACAGCCGGGTACTCTCTCTCTACTACTCTCCAGGTAGTTCGCTAAAATTGGCCTTTCTGTTTTCGTATGGATCTTTGGCCTGTACCAGCCCCACTACAGCTGCGTTTCCATCTTTATTTTCCTGTTCTTCTCACACTCAGTTTCTACCCCATACTCACTTTCTTCTGTATGCCCTTTTCCTATTACGCACTCGTTTTCCTTTCTCCACTCATTCTCTGCCCTATGTTCTCTATCTTTTATACACTCGTTCTTCTCTTCACACTCATTTGCGTCTGTACACTCATTTTCTGCTTCATGTTAATTTCAGTCTATACACTCATTTTCTGTTTCATGTTCATATTCGTCTTCTTTATCTTCCTTCTTTGTGCAAATGTCACTTACAATTTTAAACTTACATAAATTCATAAAGTCTCTACCTAACTCAGCCTTGTAGCCCATCGACTCGTCTGCCACTACTAGCAACTCAAAGTTGAATTTTTTGCTATTGATGATTACAAAACAGGGTATTTTTCCAAAAATATCAAGTTTGCTATTATTTAGTCCAACATATGAGTAATTCGCGTCTTTACTTAAAATGAATTCATAATTTTCAACTTTGCTTAATTTGTAACAACTTAAATTCTCTTTCTTGAGATCATCAGAACTTAAAACTATGCGTCCTTTCGCTTCGTGTGGATGTTTCATAGGCTGGTACCCCATGCATGATGACTTAATAAAACTTATTGGACTCCCCGAGTCGATGAGGCAATCTAAGGACAAACATTTGTTATTGTAGTTGCTAACGTATATCTCAAACTTGTATATGTATTCATTATGTACCTTGTTCTTTCTTTCGTCACAGTGTGACACCTGGTGGCTCATACTGCCACATCCGTAGCATGCTCCTCTCTCGTGCCTGGGCTTGCGGCACTCCCCTGCCATGTGGCCTAGAGAGTTGCAGTTATAGCAGCGGATGGTTGCTGCTGCTCCTCCTGTGTTCCTGCCCCTGTTGGATTGGGTCTCTTTGGCAGCATCACCCTTTTCGAACGCCCTGAGTAACTGATACGGGGCCCCGAAGCACTGAATGTGGGCCTGTCTGCGTAAGCCCTCGTCCGGGATGACTTCAATAACGCCGTCGATCAGCTCCTCGTTGTCAATGGTTATGCGCGAAGCCAATACCATCTTGTCGTTGAAATACTTAGAGAACTCTTCGTCACGCATCCATGCACGTGACTCGAACTTTCGACGGAGCAATAGCTTGCTCTCTTTGGGCTGGAACGTGTTTTCCATGATGCTCAGCAGCTGTCCGATCGGCAATGAGACGTGTTCTGGATTGGAGTGTAGCCACACTAGTGCGTTGTCTTTAAGTTTCGACATCAGCAGCATTAGTAGCTTCTCATCCTTGAGCTTGTACACCCGTTTCGTTTTCCTCTTTTTGCTCGTCGTTGGGTTTTTTTTCGTTGTCGGCGTAAGCCGGCGACGCATTTTCGGTCTCTGCTTCTCTATATCGGCTATATCGACTCGGCTATTGATGCTGCTCAAAAAGATTATATATACTTTATGGGGTCGGAAACGCTTCCTTCTGGGCGTTACACACAACCGTTACCCTCAAAAATCTAATATACCCCTTACTCTTCGAGTACCGGGTATAAAAATTGCGAAACCTGTAAAGAGGAAAAAAATTACAGACACCCCAAACAAGTCGAAATTCTGCCAACTACTATAACCATTTATACATGTCAGATTGTACATATCGGTCTGTACACTACTCAAAAATAACGTGTACTCACGGGAATAGATAAGTTTTAAGGACAGTTATAAGCCAGTATAAATACAACCCCACCATACACATGCACCAGTAACGCACAAGTAGAAAGATTCCAATGTACTCTGACTCAGATGTATTAAAAAAGACAAAGGAGATACATATATGTACATATGTTTCGAGGAATTAATATTTATAGTGGTACAGGAAAATAAGACTAGTCCGCTGTGGCCCAAAATAATTGTTTCGGTAAGATTTCCGGATTTAATTTTTTTTTTTTGTAGTTTTATTAAAGAATATTTTAAAATCTGCTATTTTTTAAGTTTTTTTTACCTCTGTACCTCTTACCTCTTCTTTTCGTCTCTTTTGCGCGTGCTTCGGCAGTATTCTTGCTTTGTTCGCCTGGTATTTGCTAATACGTTACATTGTTACAATTGTTGGGTAAGAGTTGGAAGCGAAACTGCAGTGAATTAGTGAAAAATATCTATATTATCTATTATTACCAGGTAAGTGCACTGTTTAAATAAACAAAATGTGATGTACGCGTGGTAAACAATTAAAATATCATTTGCATATAATGTTAAATTTGTGAAATTGTGAAAAAATGAGTTCAATGTATCGCTGCATTCACATTGTATTTATTTATTCTTCTTTTATTTTTTGTGTTCATATGCTCCGACTAATATGTATAGTATGGATTAAAAGAAGAATGAAGAAATATATGTACATATTTAATGTGAATGCATAATCTGCTGTGGGCACAAAATTTTAATTTAGTAAAAAATTTCAGAGGTAAAAAAAACTTTAAAAATACCAGATTAAAAAAAAAATTCTTTAAAAAAACTAAACCATAAAAAACATATAAAATAATTCTTAAAAAAAAAACGAGGGGGAACGTTATGCCTTTGCCGCGGCTCTACTTTATCCCCGGTACTCAGTCAGTATATATGCACATACATATGTAAATATATGAGCTTAAGATTTATGCAATTTATTAAATGTTCGCAAAAGGGACGAATTAAATTTTGGGCAAAAAATAATATTTCAGAAAACGAAGTCAAACCATTTTTTGAATTTTTGTACAGGTTTCCATTTTGGTTAAGATATGATTTTTACATCTGCTTCTAAATTTCTACATGACATGTATAAATACATATTCGAGACGTACAAGTGTTTGCGAGAGAGAGAGGGATTGAGTAAGCGCTTGGCAGGCGTTGCGTAGTTACTGAAATTTAATTTGACCCTTCTTTCCATAATATTGATCCCACCTGATCCAGATTCAGCAATCTGGTAGATATGGTAATTTTCCATGATTCTGCGTTTTTCGTTTTCATTTATTTAAAAAATTGTGGATTCCACAGATTTTCGTCCTTTGTGGGGGCGGAAGGAGGCGTGGCAAAATTTTGAAACAAACTCGTGCTGGTTTGATATCACAGGAGCTTGGATAGAAAGTTTGGTTGCTCTAGCTTTTATAGTCTCTGAGAACTAGGCGTCAAAAAATACGAATGGGCAAAGCAGATGGGGTCGCGTGTGTGAGAGAGCGAGAGGGAATGATGACTTTCGAAATGGTTTTCTTCATTGTAGCTATAATAATGATCCGATCTGATCCAGATTCAACACTCTGATAGAAATGGTCATTCTCTATGATTCTGCGTCTTTAGTTTTCTCGTATTTTCAAAATTGTGTATGCCACAGACTTTCGTCCTTTGTGGGGGCGGAAGGGGGCGGGGCGAAATTTTGAAATACATTTGGAGTAGTGTGATAACACAGGAGACTGGATACAAAACTTGGTTACTCTAGCTTAAATGGTCTCTGAGATATAGGCGCAAATGAAGACGGACGGACGGTCAGACGGGCGGAGAGACAGACATGGCTATATCGTCTCGGCTATTGATGCTGATCAAGAATATTTATACTTTATGGGGTCGGAAACGCTTCCTTCTGGGCGTTACACACATCCGTTATCACCACAAATCGAATATTCCCCTATACTCTTCGAGTACCAGGTATAATGAAATTAACAAAACTAATGTACACAAGCACGTGCAAGCAGCCGAAACTCAATAACTCAACATTTGTAGACGTAGTCGCCATTTTTGAGTTATTGAGTCAATAACTCAAGACGCAGACCCAGTGTAAACAGAAATTCAACCCTGTTCGCTTATCACGGGAACTCAATAACTCGGGTTTGCAGTGTAAACGCCAATTGGTATCGGCTAAATATCGCATAGCAATGTTCAGTTTAGGAACATCCAAAATGGATGGTGGAACTAGCTGGGAAATTTCGGAACGGCAAAAACTTACGCACCATTTGTGCACTGCTTTAGAAAATTAGGCAGCAGTCCCACAAGAATGTCGAAAGTACTCCTATTCATGCGGAGTTGATTACAACATCTTCCTTCCAAAATAGCTATTGCAATTTAGAATACATTATTTAATTAGAAAGAGATCATAATCTGCCCCATACAAGGGTCCAAACGCGTGTAGGACGTTGCAATTTCAAAACAAATTTTAACTCGTCTGCAGATGTCCTCACCGCTTCCATGCATTTCAAATCATTGTCTTCATTTTGGCTCACCGCAGATAAAAGAATCAAGTCTTTTCCTGTTATTTATTTAATTATTTATTTAATTAAGTTGCTTTATAAAATTTGTGTTGCTGCCATCAGCTGTTCTGAAAACGCAAAGACGCATGACTGCCAATGTAAACGCCTCTTCTGCTTCTTTGCGCTTTTCCGATATCGATAGGAACGCGACTAGTGTAAGAGGCCTATTAAACGCAACCACTAACCATACAGTATATAGATGGGCCAGTTCATACATTTTGCTGTCCGTAGCGAAGCTTCAAATATGAGCAACCCGCTCTGGCGTCGGCACGTTCGGCTCTTGACGTGGCGCGAGCCGATCGACTTTTGATTGCTTGTTTTTCCCCTTTTTTTTAAGGTTTCAATGCTTGGTTGGGTGTTCGGTTCTGTTTTTGTTATGTTTTAGCTTATTTAAGTGTATTTATGCACATACATGTTTATCTACTTAGCGTGTGTGCTAGAACACCGTTTTGAATGTTTGAATGTTTTGAATTAGGATGATTAAATAACTTCTGGCCCGAACGTGGGGAGTACGTTGTTGGAAGTTAGTCTTTTAACAAACTGTTTGAGAGGCGGTAAACATAGTCGATGAACGGCGCTCCTGGTGGTTCCCGTTCTTGTAAAGAGTGAGATACTCTTCGCGCCAACGCCTCCAGAATATTAGCTACAGCTGAGTGATCCATTTGTAACCATTCAGGCGATTGTAGTTGAGCTTGGTTAGGTCAGACTCAGGGATTGTGTCATGTGGGCCGCCTAAAAGCAGATGAGCAGAGGTCCAGACATCTAAATCATCTGGATTTTGCGTTATGTAATTAAATAGTTCGGTTTTTATTTCATAAATAAAATACTCATTTAATAATTTATTTTAATGATTTGAGTAAAGGTTATTTCCAAACTGAATTAAGGAGTCTGAAATCTGCAGACCGTGAAGATCTATTGAGCTTCTACATTTGTTTATTGAAGTTTGGTTAAAATTAAATTTAACATGGTTTGTGTATGCAAACGTGAAAAGCGGCTAATGAAATGAGCTTCAAAATCTAATTCTTCTTTTCTATTGCACATTGCGCCAGACAGCCGAAATGTTGTCATAAATTTGAAAAGTGAAGTTAGACTCTTGAAACTAGGTACAGTTGATGGTAATCATATATAAACCCTGAGATAAATAGCAGACCGATCCGACCTCGCCCACCCTAACCCATATCAAGTGCAGCTTTTGCTAGTTATTTTTTTTCATTATTGCATTATTATTGACATGATTAGTTTCTGTGTACTTATATATTAATATTTTGTTTTCTGGTTTTTAACAATAGCCATTCCGAATGCCTAATTTTTAAACGGCTTACATTTCTACCACTCTTTGCAAATTTCTTTTTGGCGTAAGTCTCCAAGCTCCTTATTCTTTTGAAAATTGCATCTGTTTTTCTCCGTTTCCACGTTATATTCCACTAATTTCTCACATAAATAACTCAAAACAGCAGACGCATTCAAGCCAAATGCTGAGCAGCGTTTTAGCGTAAATAAAGTGGAACGGTCGCGAATGGTTGCAGTTAATTGAATATACATCAGCTTTATATACACTTTTTACATTAATTTAACATTGTTAGTAAGTGGTAAGTGATAACGTACCATTCAAAAAAGATTTTCCTTTCATGAAATTTTTGAATTTTTTTTGACCAAGCTGAATGTTGGATGGAATATTCCGATGACACCAGTAAGCGTAGTTGTGTAGCAAAAAGTGCGAGAAGGCTCATGTTCATGGTGGATTCCTCAGTAGACATGCTATTATCGCCGTGAAGCATAGCTGTATCCAGAAGCACAACAGAAGCTGCTGGCAGAATCCTTAACAACAGAAATAGTTTCTGGCTGAAGCGCTATCTGTGCGTAGAATGGTTTTTTCCCACCTAAGCGCTACTAGTGGGTGTCGCTGTACCTTATTCCAAACTCTCTAATTTCTGGCATCGTTTCTCCAAGAACTCGTAAACATCCAGCTTCTGCAGCAGCACATTGATTACACTAGTCGACACGACTTTTCCGCTGTCGCCCAAAATGACTTTTTTGATAGATTTAGAGATTTAAATTTTTTTTTAAGAATTGTAATTGTTTTTCTAGGTTTATTTTTTTTTTAAAGAATTTTTTAAAAATTTGGTATTTTTTCTCAGAGATTGTGCTTCTATTTTTACATAACTGAAGTTTCTTATATCTAGTTGTATTGAACTTTGCAGTTTTGAAAAGCTGACAAATGCAGCTATAAATCCGATCCAGACACTTTGTAGCTGCAGCTTAACGTCTGGAAGATATTAAACTTTCAAATTCAAATTTCATAATTTCAACCTAAGTGGTGGTAGTGCCACCCCCGAAGAGCATGAGAGTTAAGCTATGGTAGTCTTCTAATTCAACCTTATGGCGCAAAATTAGATATAATTTAAACCATATTTTACACAATAAATGTAAAATAGTCAAAACTTGACGTGGCTTTATTTAGATTAGGGAAGACACGAAGCAACACGATTTTTTTTCTCTGCCGCGGCACTGCCGAGCAGATTAACGAAGCCTTTTGAGCATAAGGCCGAAGCCACACGATTCATTTTCGCTGCCGCTGCGCCAGCCGAGCAGACTAACGAGGCCGCGTGTTCATAGGGCCGACGTTACACGAAGTTTTTACACTGTGCGTGTGCCGACTGCGCTGGCCTTTTCCTATGCTCAGTGCATAGGACGCTGCCGACCCCTGATTTAGATGAACAATAACAAATGACAGAGAGAAGAGAAGACAACGAAAGAGAACACGGCAAACAATTTGGGAGGAAATATCCAAGAATACACTGCAAATAATACTAGTCGACACGACATTACCGCTGTGGCCCAAAATTACTTTTTCTGATAGATTTGGAGATTCAAATTTTTGTTTAGCAAATTATGTTTTTTTTTCTAGGTTTAGTAGAAAAGAAAAAAGAAGTATTTAAAATCTGGTGTTTCAAATTCAAATTGAATAATTTTTTGCGGTATATTTTTCCGACATTTTGACTTAAAAACTCAGCAAAATTTTCTATGACTAACTAGGCAAATTAATTAGCCGATTTGCAGCCGATTGACCAAAATTTCATCTGTCGTTTGGCATCATCCCAAATGCCATTTTACCGTTTAAAACTGTTTTGTAGGACAAAAAACGGTTATCCGTCGGCTAAAGGCTGTTAGCCGTTTATACATCGATTCTTACAAACGATACAAGCAGTTATGAGTAGCTTAAGTTATGTGAAAAATAGAAGCACTACCTCTGAAGATAAAAACCAAGTTTTAAAAAGCTTAAAAAAAAAGCCATAAAAAAACCATAAAAAAAACCATAAAAAAAACCATAATTCTTTAAATAATTTGAAATCTTCAAATCTATCAGAAAAAGTAATTTTGGGCGACAGCGGAAATGTCGTTTTGACTAGTGTTATCTGTCCATTAATGTTAGGGATAAAACGAATATTTCATTAGTGGCTATGCTATACCAAGCGGAAGTTTTTATGTCATTTAAATAGTTATGGTCAATGTTGTCAAGTTTGTCATGTTGCTGTAATTTGGGATTGAAAATTTCAAGATGTGTTAGTTTTGTTTTCTTTAATTAGCTGCGCATTGTATGCAGGTGTTCCTGCATAGGGTAATATGATGGCTGAAGTTTGTCCAGTTGTATTGTGTTTAGTCTTGTGGTTGTGTAAATGTATAGCAGTTTCGAGTCCAGTTTCTTTATTTTCTCGGTTTTAGTCAGTATTGATGATCATTGATCATTGATGGTTTTGTGAAGGAGTTCTACGTCTGATATTACTGTCTTACTTGCAGTGAAATCTGGCAAAATGATTTTTTGGTTTTTTGGTAATTTATATACAACTTTTGTTGTTTTCTAGTGCACTGTGTATAGTCACTGCTGTGGAAATATTATCTTGTTCTCCTACCATATTTTCTTCTATTTTAATGCGGGTCAAAGCGTTTACTGCATAATTTTGCCTTGCTTCCAAATATTTGATTTTAAAGTCATATTCACTAAGTTTAATAGGCCAACGATGTAATTTCATATTGGGTTCGTTAATATTATTTAGCCAAATCAGTGGTTTATGACCGTTTAGAATTTCAAAGGAAACTTCATATAAATACGGGCGAAAATATTTGGTTGCCCAAACAATTGCTAACAGTTTCTTTTCGATTGTACTGTTATTCTGTTCGTGATTATTTAAGGTTCTACTTGCGAAACTAATAGGCTTATTATCCTGTGACAACACGGCTCCTATGGCAAAATTACTGGCATCAGTGGTGACTTGGAATGTCTTTGCAAAATCTGGCCGTCAGAGAATTGGGCCATTCATAACAATTCAAATTTCATAATTTTGTTCGGTATTTTTCCCCGAAATTTTGACTTTAAACTCTCAGGAAAGTCGAAAAAAAAAATTAAATTCCTACCATTTTGCTTTTAGATAGACACATTAATTAGGCATTGTTTAAAGGTATCGTTTTTAAAAATCGATGGATAAAGGGTCAAGCTGCAGCCGTTTGACCAAAACTTCATATGCCGTTTGGCACTATCCCAAATGCCATTTTACCGTGAAAAACTGTTAAAACACAGATTTTTGGTATTTTTGTAGGAAAAAAATAACGCTTATACGTCGACTAACGGAATTTATTGGCGAAATTCGGCATATGAAAGTTTGGTCAAACGGCTGCAGCTTGACCGTTTATCCATCGATTTTTAAAAACGATACCTTTAACGATGCCTTTTGATGTGCTTTTTAAAATGCTTTTTAAAACTGCAAAGTTCAATACAACCAGTTGTAGGAAACTTAAGTTATGTGAAAAATAGAAGCACTACCTATGACAAAAAATACCACATTTATTAAAAATTAAAAAAAAAAAAAACTAAACCTGGAAAAAAAAACCATAATTCCTTAAAAAAATTTAAATCTCCAAATCTATCAGAAAAAGTCACATTGGGCGACAGCGGAAAAGTCGTGTCGACTAGTGTAATTTAACTTGTGTCTTCAACTCTTCAAAATGTTTATTGTATTCTTCATTTTTGATGTCCATTTTACATCCTTTCTTTAAAAAATGGTTCATGGGCTTTGCGACTTTTGCGAAGTCTTAGAATAAATTGATTTTCTTTAGAGTCTTCGGAATGGGAACTCTTCGATTGCTCTAAGTTTTAATTTGTTGGGTTGTATGCCTTTTGGACTTATGGAATGACCTAAAAAATATGTTTACTTTTTTAGTTCTGTGAGAGATGTTGAATATACAATGACGTCATCCAAATAGACAAGGTAATTTTTGTTAATAAGGTCTTTAAGTGCGAAGTTCTTGCAACTAAGAAATGTTGCTGGGGCGGTTTTTAAGCCAAATGGCATACGGGTGTATTGGTAGTGGCCACGTTTAGTCGAAAATGCCGTTTTAGGAATTGACTTAGGGTTCATTTTGATTTGATGAAAGACTTTTGCTAAATCAATTGTAATAAAGTATTAACCATTTCCAAGTTTACTAAGTATTTCGTCCATATTGGGTATCGGAAATGAATCGTTTACAGTTATTTCGTTTAAATATCGGTAATCGGCTACTATTCAAAGTTTTTGTTTACCTGAAGCATCTATATTCGTAGGCACGATCCATAAAGGACTGCAATATGAAAAACTGCTTGAGCGAATTAAGCCTTGTTTTAACATTTCGTTAATTTGTTTACTAACTTCTGCTTCGTATGCGAAAGGGTAGTAAGGCTATGTATATGGACGTTTGTATATTGGATTTTCATATGAAGTTTTAATTTCATGACGTATGATACTAGTACAAGATACATATTCGTTCTCTATGTTGAATGTTTTGTTGATTCGAATGGGTGTTTCTGTTATAATTAATGTTAGTATTTGCGTTTAGGCAATTAGCGTTTAGTTTTGGACGATTATCAACTCTCTGAGAAGTGGAGTCTTGGTATAAACTTTCTTGTTGTGCGACTTGTCTTAATTTTTGAATGGTTGTAATGTCATGTCTTGCTAAGGTCATGAACAATCTATCGGGAAGTTTAAGTTGAATTTTATTTTTTGTAGTGTTTGCCATTGCTTGAGTATAGACTGTAGAATTATTCGGATCATTTTCTAAGGAAAGCTTGTTGAATATTATACTACTCTTATCTTCTAGTTCCTCGCAGAACATACGTAGATTACCATTGAACGGTTTAGAATAAATGCGGCGCATCAGTTCCTCCAGTGGGGTCTGCGTCTAATACTCGTTGATGAGGGCTTCTTTCAGATCAGTCCATTGATTGCGGCATCCCATTTGGGATATTTTCACGGCATCACCTCTTGATCTGTATCTCGATGACACCAAAGATCACTTTTTTTGTTGGGGGTTGTCATTGGGTTACAATTGCAATAAATATTCAATTCTTTGAATGAATGGGCTGAGATTGTTCTGCTCCCCGCAGAATTGGGGTACTTGGCGTATTTGCCGAAGTAGTTGTGAACGATTTTCACTGGTTAAAATGTTTGCAACTGCCATGCTTTTTGGTTTATTTGTTATTTTTGTTTTGGAGTAGTGGTCTCATCCATGGTGAAATTAGTAATAAGGTGATGTACTCAGCTGTGGTGAGGACTTTAAATTTTTCACCTCACTCTCTCGGCTCTCAAAGAGAAAATCGTTAAAAAGATGTTGGATGGAATATTCCGATGACACCAGTAAGCGTAGTTGTGTAGCAAAAAGTGCGAGAAGGCTCATGTTCATGGTGGATTCCTCAGTAGACATGCTATTATCGCCGTGAAGCATAGCTGTATCCAGAAGCACAACAGAAGCTGCTGGCAGAATCCTTAACAACAGAAATAGTTTCTGGCTGAAGCGCTATCTGTGCGTAGAATGGTTTTTTCCCACCTAAGCGCTACTAGTGGGTGTCGCTGTACCTTATTCCAAACTCTCTAATTTCTGGCATCGTTTCTCCAAGAACTCGTAAACATCCAGCTTCTGCAGCAGCACATTGATTACACTAGTCGACACGACTTTTCCGCTGTCGCCCAAAATGACTTTTTTGATAGATTTAGAGATTTAAATTTTTTTTTAAGAATTGTAATTGTTTTTCTAGGTTTATTTTTTTTTTAAAGAATTTTTTAAAAATTTGGTATTTTTTCTCAGATATTGTGCTTCTATTTTTACATAACTGAAGTTTCTTATATCTAGTTGTATTGAACTTTGCAGTTTTGAAAAGCTGACAAATGCAGCTATAAATCCGATTCAGACACTTTGTAGCTGCAGCTTAACGTCTGGAAGATATTAAACTTTCAAATTCAAATTTCATAATTTCAACCTAAGTGGTGGTAGTGCCACTCCCGAAGAGCATGAGAGTTAAGCTATGGTAGTCTTCTAATTCAACCTTATGGCGCAAAATTAGATATAATTTAAACCATATTTTACACAATAAATGTAAAATAGTCAAAACTTGACGTGGCTTTATTTAGATTAGGGAAGACACGAAGCAACACGATTTTTTTTCTCTGCCGCGGCACTGCCGAGCAGATTAACGAAGCCTTTTGAGCATAAGGCCGAAGCCACACGATTCATTTTCGCTGCCGCTGCGCCAGCCGAGCAGACTAACGAGGCCGCGTGTTCATAGGGCCGACGTTACACGAAGTTTTTACACTGTGCGTGTGCCGACTGCGCTGGCCTTTTCCTATGCTCAGTGCATAGGACGCTGCCGACCCCTGATTTAGATGAACAATAACAAATGACAGAGAGAAGAGAAGACAACGAAAGAGAACACGGCAAACAATTTGGGAGGAAATATCCAAGAATACACTGCAAATAATACTAGTCGACACGACATTACCGCTGTGGCCCAAAATTACTTTTTCTGATAGATTTGGAGATTCAAATTTTTGTTTAGCAAATTATGTTTTTTTTTCTAGGTTTAGTAGAAAAGAAAAAAGAAGTATTTAAAATCTGGTGTTTCAAATTCAAATTGAATAATTTTTTGCGGTATATTTTTCCGACATTTTGACTTAAAAACTCAGCAAAATTTTCTATGACTAACTAGGCAAATTAATTAGCCGATTTGCAGCCGATTGACCAAAATTTCATCTGTCGTTTGGCATCATCCCAAATGCCATTTTACCGTTTAAAACTGTTTTGTAGGACAAAAAACGGTTATCCGTCGGCTAAAGGCTGTTAGCCGTTTATACATCGATTCTTACAAACGATACAAGCAGTTATGAGTAGCTTAAGTTATGTGAAAAATAGAAGCACTACCTCTGAAGATAAAAACCAAGTTTTAAAAAGCTTAAAAAAAAAGCCATAAAAAAACCATAAAAAAAACCATAAAAAAAACCATAATTCTTTAAATAATTTGAAATCTTCAAATCTATCAGAAAAAGTAATTTTGGGCGACAGCGGAAATGTCGTTTTGACTAGTGTTATCTGTCCATTAATGTTAGGGATAAAACGAATATTTCATTAGTGGCTATGCTATACCAAGCGGAAGTTTTTATGTCATTTAAATAGTTATGGTCAATGTTGTCAAGTTTGTCATGTTGCTGTAATTTGGGATTGAAAATTTCAAGATGTGTTAGTTTTGTTTTCTTTAATTAGCTGCGCATTATATGCAGGTGTTCCTGCATAGGGTAATATGATGGCTGAAGTTTGTCCAGTTGTATTGTGTTTAGTCTTGTGGTTGTGTAAATGTATAGCAGTTTCGAGTCCAGTTTCTTTATTTTCTCGGTTTTAGACAGTATTGATGATCATTGATCATTGATGGTTTTGTGAAGGAGTTCTACGTCTGATATTACTGTCTTACTTGCAGTGAAATCTGGCAAAATGATTTTTTGGTTTTTTGGTAATTTATATACAACTTTTGTTGTTTTCTAGTGCACTGTGTATAGTCACTGCTGTGGAAATATTATCTTGTTCTCCTACCATATTTTCTTCTATTTTAATGCGGGTCAAAGCGTTTACTGCATAATTTTGCCTTGCTTCCAAATATTTGATTTTAAAGTCATATTCACTAAGTTTAATAGGCCAACGATGTAATTTCATATTGGGTTCGTTAATATTATTTAGCCAAATCAGTGGTTTATGACCGTTTAGAATTTCAAAGGAAACTTCATATAAACACGGGCGAAAATATTTGGTTGCCCAAACAATTGCTAACAGTTTCTTTTCGATTGTACTGTTATTCTGTTCGTGATTATTTAAGGTTCTACTTGCGAAACTAATAGGCTTATTATCCTGTGACAACACGGCTCCTATGGCAAAATTACTGGCATCAGTGGTGACGGCTGCAGCTTGACCGTTTATCCATCGATTTTTAAAAACGATACCTTTAACGATGCCTTTTGATGTGCTTTTTAAAATGCTTTTTAAAACTGCAAAGTTCAATACAACCAGTTGTAGGAAACTTAAGTTATGTGAAAAATAGAAGCACTACCTATGACAAAAAATACCACATTTTTTAAAAATTAAAAAAAAAAAAACTAAACCTGGAAAAAAAAAAACCATAATTCCTTAAAAAAATTTAAATCTCCAAATCTATCAGAAAAAGTCACATTGGGCGACAGCGGAAAAGTCGTGTCGACTAGTGTAATTTAACTTGTGTCTTCAACTCTTCAAAATGTTTATTGTATTCTTCATTTTTGATGTCCATTTTACATCCTTTCTTTAAAAAATGGTTCATGGGCTTTGCGACTTTTGCGAAGTCTGAAATGAACTTACGGTAACACATGCATAGACCTTAGAATAAATTGATTTTCTTTGGAGTCTTCGGAATGGGAACTCTTCGATTGCTCTAAGTTTTAATTTGTTGGGTTGTATGCCTTTTGGACTTATGGAATGACCTAAAAAATATGTTTCCTTTTTTAGTTCTGTGAGAGATGTTGAATATACAATGACGTCATCCAAATAGGGTGTATTGGTAGTGGCCACGTTTAGTCGAAAATGCCGTTTTAGGAATTGACTTAGGGTTCATTTTGATTTGATGAAAGACTTTTGCTAAATCAATTGTAATAAAGTATTAACCATTTCCAAGTTTACTAAGTATTCGTCCATATTTACAGTTATTTCGTTTAAATATCGGTAATCGGCTACTATTCAAAGTTTTTGTTTACCTGAAGCATCTATATTCTTAGGCACGATCCATAAAGGACTGCAATATGAAAAACTGCTTGAGCGAATTAAGCCTTGTTTTAACATTTCGTTAATTTGTTTACTAACTTCTGCTTCGTATGCGAAAGGGTAGTAAGGCTATGTATATGGACGTTTGTATATTGGATTTTCATATGAAGTTTTAATTTCATGACGTATGATACTAGTACAAGATACATATTCGTTCTCTATGTTGAATGTTTTGTTGATTCGAATGGGTGTTTCTGTTATAATTAATGTTAGTATTTGCGTTTAGGCAATTAGCGTTTAGTTTTGGACGATTATCAACTCTCTGAGAAGTGGAGTCTTGGTATAAACTTTCTTGTTGTGCGACTTGTCTTAATTTTTGAATGGTTGTAATGTCATGTCTTGCTAAGGTCATGAACAATCTATCGGGAAGTTTAAGTTGAATTTTATTTTTTGTAGTGTTTGCCATTGCTTGAGTATAGACTGTAGAATTATTCGGATCATTTTCTAAGGAAAGCTTGTTGAATATTATACTACTCTTATCTTCTAGTTCCTCGCAGAACATACGTAGATTACCATTGAACGGTTTAGAATAAATGCGGCGCATCAGTTCCTCCAGTGGGGTCTGCGTCTAATACTCGTTGATGAGGGCTTCTTTCAGATCAGTCCATTGATTGCGGCATCCCATTTGGGATATTTTCACGGCATCACCTCTTGATCTGTATCTCGATGACACCAAAGATCACTTTTTTTGTTGGGGGTTGTCATTGGGTTACAATTGCAATAAATATTCAATTCTTTGAATGAATGGGCTGAGATTGTTCTGCTCCCCGCAGAATTGGGGTACTTGGCGTATTTGCCGAAGTAGTTGTGAACGATTTTCACTGGTTAAAATGTTTGCAACTGCCATGCTTTTTGGTTTATTTGTTATTTTTGTTTTGGAGTAGTGGTCTCATCCATGGTGAAATTAGTAATAAGGTGATGTACTCAGCTGTGGTGAGGACTTTAAATTTTTCACCTCACTCTCTCGGCTCTCAGAGAGAAAATCGTTAAAAAGATAAAGCAAGCGTTTTACGTTCGACTGTCAAAAATAGCGTCCCCGAAAGAGAGGACGTGTGGGGAGTACATCACCTTATTATTAATTTCACCATGGTCTCGTCTTGTTTAAACGGGCTACTAATTTTTAATTTACAGACTGCTGCAGACTTATGCCTTTTGTGAAATTCAGCGTGCACTTCTGTTTTCAATTGATATTATTTTTCACCTTAGTGGCGGTCACACTTAGATAAGCGGGACACAATGCGAAATAATTGAAAGTAACACACGCGGGTTCTTGTGCAGATACCGATTTGTCAAAAATGCAATGTTCTCAATCGAACTTTTTTTACGGCAATTCGCGAGCTTAATCCTGAATTTAATATTTAATATTTTTTATTTGGTTTGATTTATTGTAATGATTGAGTAAAGGTTATTTTCAGACTGAATTAAAGATCTTTGTTCTGAGCTCTGAAGACCGTGAAGTTGTATTGAGCTTTTACATTTGTTAATTAAAGTTTTGTTAAAGTTAAATTAAGTTTTGTGTATTTGATGAATGGTTTGTGAATTTGATTAACATGAAGCCTAATAGAAGATCGATCGTTGACAATTCTGTAAGCCTTACATTTAGTTTGGGTGAGCTTTTGCAAAGTGAGGCTTTTCAAAAGATCATTGGCTGTACGTTAACATATTAAAAACATGTTATTTGTGTTGCGGATATGTTGTTATATATCTGTCGTGGAAGTATGTGCGAGAGAAAGAGGGAATGAGTAAGCTCTGGGAAGGCGTTGAGTAGCCACTGAAATTTAATTTTTTCTTCCTGGCTATAATAATGACCCGATCTAAGCCAGATTCATTAATTTGATACGATTAGTCTGCGTTATTTTGCGTTTTTGGTTTTCTCGCATCTTCAAAATTTTTGAATGGTATTAGTTTGATGGTATTATTACTTTGAGTGCACGTTGTTTCTGAGCAACCAGACGAGCGCGATATTGCCTAATTTTTTCTTTATTGGTTACAGAGCTTGTGGTCGTACACGTTGGCATTCTTTTGACAAAGATTTAGTATTTGTTCGTTTTTTTTATTATTTATAACACAATTTTGCTGCATAAAAAAGGCAAAGTGCAGGCTAGTCACACTGGACGTGTACGGAGTGTTTTTTGTCTTGCAGTTACGGGAAAATAAAACTAAAACTAAAAACTAAATTAAAACAATTTAAAATTCTTGTAATCTATGCAAAATAAGGATACACTTTTCTGCCCGATGAATCAAAAAACTTAAAAGGAACGGACAAGGAGAAAATATGCAAAAGTCTAAAACGTTATGGATAATATAGAAAAGACGCTGTTAGCCACGGAGAAGGCGACAGAAGGAGAAACCAAATCCGCCATTCCGGTAGGCATTAAAAAAGGTGCAAAGATGGCCCTAACAACGCAGTTTTCGGCACCCAAACAGCCTAGCATAAAATCCAAGATGGCGACGATCGGGTCGACAAACATGCCGACAAACATGTCGACGAACACGATCAAGACAAAAAGGAACAACGAGAAGACTGACAATAAATGCATTAGCTCAGTGAATACGACAAACGAAAATAACATGAAAACGATCTCTTACAAGAATTATGAGGGGCACTCAGGCCCTTACGTGGTGTACATTGATAAAATGAGTATAAACAACAACAGAAAGGCTATTAACCAGTTTGAGCTTTCGGATCTCTTGTTTAAGCTGGGAACTGGCGACATCGATGTGGCTTCGAGGGTGGGTTACGGCAGATGCAAGATTGTGTGCGGCTCGGCGGAGAGTGCAAATGGTATGGTGGAAAACGGTGAATTCACTGATCACGGGTATACAGCCAACATTTTCCGCCATTTAGTTAAAAAAGCCGGGTTAATTTTTGGGGTCCCCGGACACTACTCGGAGGAACAGCTTGCAGAATCCTTAACTTCTGACATCCCAATTGAAGAAAGTATACCTTTAACAAGAGAAGACAGCACTACCTGTCAACGAGTTCCCACCGGTTCAGAGAAGGGAAGTTGCCAAAACAAATAAATTTTCTTTATGCCAAAAGAGATGTTAAGCCTTTTGTGCAGTTCAGCCAATGTTTTAGATGCTTTCGGTTTGGCCACAGGGCACAACACTGCAAGAGTAGGGCTAAATGTCACAAATGTGGTCAGGAGCACATCAGCGAGGTAGTCTGCTCGGAGCTAGTCTGTGCCAACTGCAAGTTGGATCATGTTGCCACTCATCCGCGGTGCGTGGCCAGAAAGAAAGAATGTTGTATGGCATAACAAAAGTGCATGACTTTGGAGAATTTGACTAGGAAGGAGCTCAGGCGGCCAAGTCAGCAGCAAACATGGCGGCCTGGAAGAAGACGATTAACGCAGAGAGCTGACAGTTACGAGAAAAATATGTCAGAACCTCATCTGACGCACTGGGTGCCAAGCTCACAGTATTCCTGATCGATCCAAATTACGCTAGTAAAGGGGATCCAATTGCGAAGAAATTTATCGAAGAAATTAGAGAGTTTGTTAACGCATCCAATGCAGAGCTAGACGGGCTGCAAATTGCCTTAGGGATGGAAGAAGAGTCGCAAAAATACAATCAATATTTTTCAAGGGAACAGCGGATAACAAACATTCGATAGACCAGGCCAGCATATTAATTCTTCACAGGAGAAAAAGGGTGCATTTGGTTAAGGAAGGCTTTGAGGTCTACTACACTGACGGGTCAGTGGCAGGGGGGCACTCAAATGCCCCGTTCTTGCATGATGGTTCAGGCTTCGTAGAGAGCTATTACATGCACAAAACTCTGTCCTCATTGTCCGCCGAGCTGATTGCTATAGAGAAGGCCCTGGTTGACGCTGTCTCGAGCGGCTTCCCTCGTGTCGCGTTCCTGACGGACAGCTGAAACGGAACTCTTATCCTGGCCAAGGCCATTCAAGACAACTCTATCGCCTACAAAATCAGAGAAAAGATCTACCACAATCAATCCTTAAAAATCAATCCTTAGAGGTGCACTACATACCTGGGCACACGAACATCCGTCAGAATACGTCAGTAGACGCTGAAAGACGCAGAAGTCTAAAAGCTGAATGAGAAAGAGAATATGCCGAGTTCGCAAGCGTCAAACCCGGAGGATACTGCTCGCTGTTCCCGTCAACCTCATCCAAACCATGGTTTCTGAACAAACAAACTGAAAGCCATTGACGCTAAAAAAATCAACAGACTGCTTCGTGGTAACGCATTTGATAGGCACACTCTTGCCAAGATGCATGTAGTTCCTAATAATATCTATAATACATGCGACAGTATAGATAACGCTTCGCATGTAATATTTAATTGTACCAAGTACAACTAAAGAAGACAAAACTTCCCATCTCTAAGAAAATATAATGATGTTTACAAATTCTTTGAAAAAGAAAACATCAGCTCGTACCAAAAACTAATTGATCTCATTGACAAAATCGACGTAGAACTATACGTAATTTTTTCATAATCTACCACTCTTGGACTTAGCAATTTCCACCTTCACATAGGCGGGTGTCCAAATAATTCCACGCTACTCACGGGTAGTCTGGTAACATAAAACCCCAAAAAAAAAAATATATACATATAATAAGATTTGAAATGGTTTCACGGGCACAAGTACCCATTCCTACCCTTAGAGACAAGGACCGAGTACAAGGAATGTTTATATATGTATAAGTAAGCGAAAGAAGGCCGCTGCCGTGCGTAGGCATATGCGGTAACAAATGATTTCAAACAGTGGGCAATGCAATAATAAACATCGAGATGTGCATTTACTTTAGACCGCACCACTGGCTATAACTTACGATGGTTTATGCTGCTTGACCCGACATACTCCCCCCGTTGAAACCCTGTCCTTCAACAGCATCTTTAAGGGGCAGCAGACACAACTTGTTGACGGCTCGTTTTGTAAAGCCAGATGAGGTCTTCAGCACGGCGACTCGGGAAACGCCATCTCTTCCTGGTAGAAGCTCG
Source organism: Drosophila algonquin (assembly GCA_035041765.1). Taxonomy (NCBI): domain Eukaryota; kingdom Metazoa; phylum Arthropoda; class Insecta; order Diptera; family Drosophilidae; genus Drosophila; species Drosophila algonquin. The sequence continues at coordinate 174,007 of JAWNKY010003576.1, forward strand.
ATCACCCTCGCCAGTGGCCACTTCATGGGAGGAAGATTCTCATCCTTGACAAGGTCCATATCTGCAACTGCCAAACTGGGTTTCGCAGTGCGCCATTTTGAGCGTTGCTGCAGCGAAGTGATGTACTCTTCCTTCCACCGGGTCCAGAAGAGCTGCTACAGGTATGAAACGCGCTGCCAGCCGTCCAAGCGATCGAATTTCAGCCGTGTGACGTCTGGCTCAGCGAACGATGCAGGAGGGTCACCGTTCAAGAAGTGCGCTATCGCACGGTAGAAATGGTACATGGCCGTCTTAACTACAGCTTCCCACAGGCCACCAAAGTGCGGGGAGCGCGGAGGAATGAAGTGCCAGTCTATAGATTCCACCAAGCAAAAATCCAGCACAGCCTTCTGATGATCATCGCTGAGGAACAGGCGTTTTAAATCCATCAGCTCATTCCTAGCGCCGACAAAATTTGTTGCGTTATCTGACCAAATTTGTCGCGGCTTCCGTCGGGTGCATATGAAGCGCTTTAGTCCATGAAGAAAGGCAAGAGAAGATAAATCCTTAATTAGCTCCAGATGAACCGCCTTGGTAGCGAAGCAAAAACACAGACGTAACACTCGATTGGGCCCTTATTGCGTGCCTCCGGTTTGTAGAAAAATAGCCCACAAAAGTCGACGCTTGTCATCTCAAAGGCATGAGAACCGTCGAGCCGCTCCTTTGGAAGATCCGCCATAATATGCTCCAATACTCTAGGCTTCATTCGAAAGCCTCTTATGCACTTGTTCACTGCCTTGTTTACCGTCTTCCTCCCCCAAATGGGCCAATATTGGGATCGAATGAGTCCAAGCAATGCTCGATGTCCAGCGTGCAGATTCCGCTCATGAATGTGAGAGATTATGGAAAGAGCTAGTGGATGGCTGCTAGGCAAGATAATTGGATGACGACCATCAAAATACAACGTAGAGTTCTTCAATCGACCATCAACCCTGAGCAGACCAAACTGATCCATGAATGGCGACAACGAAGCAAGTGAGCTAGATGGGGAAACTGATCCCTTGGACCGCAGCGACTTCATGTCCTCCCATAGCTGAGTGCGCTGGACTAGTCGCAGCAAAACCTGGGTTCCATGCTCAATGTCCGAGACAATCAGTCCGGGATGCCGAATGCGATTGCAAAATTTGTAAATGTATCCGAAAACGCGTTGCAAGGAACCAAACGAGTTTGCATACTTGGAATCAGCTTCAATGTCAATGTAGGGAGATTTTACCAGAAGAGCGCACAACTGCGAAGCTCAAGGGCTGGTTTATCCGGTAGTACAGTGGGCGGCCAGTCATCTGAGGGGCCACAAAGAAATGGAGGTCCATGAGCCCAAAGGGGAGACTACTTCAGCTCAGTCGGAAGAGCCCCTCGAGAGAGAATGTCGGCTGGGTTTAACGCTGTGGGAACATAGCGCCATGTCATGTTGTCGGTCATTTCCTGAATCGTTGCTACTCTATTTGCGACAAATATATTAAATCTTGACGACTCGTCCCGAATCCAGGAAAGTGCAACCGCAGAATCACACCAACAGTAACACCTTCCCTTGAAGACATTCATTCCGGATATTTCGGAAATGAGCCTAGTTAGCAACTCCGCTCCACAAAGCTCCATCTTTGGCACCGTAAGTATCTTTAAAGGAGCAACACGAGATTTGGCACACAGTAAGTGACTGCTGGAATGCTGACCTTTTGACACGACATACATATATGCATGCACCATAAGCCTCGATGCTGGCATCGCAGAATCCGTGAATTTCTAGCGCGGAGTCTGGAAGGAGGACAAGACGAGGAAATTCCAGTCGACGAATCTGGCTAAAACTGCTGCATATTTCCTGCCACTCGGTGCTCAGTGAGGCTGGGAGGCTTTCATCCCAGGCTAACTGCTCCTTGCACAAACGCTGAAGAAAAATGTTTGATTTCGTGATTAAAGGACCAGTAAGTCCGAGAGGATCGTAGAACCGCGCTATGGTTGATAACACAGAGCGCCTGCAGGGATTCGGAGACGATTCTAGGGCCGAGAATGAAAATAAAAGTTTATCAGAAATCGGATCCCAAGCGAGTCCTCGTGTCTTAGTAAAGTGGCTGCCATCATCGAACTTTAAGTACGTTTCCCTGTCCTCATCAGGAACTCCATCCAGCACAGTGGGCACGTTCGAACACCATTTCCTCAATTTGAACTGACCCCTAGACAGGATTCCAGCAGTTTGCTCATGAATGCGGATGGCCTTTTCTTGAGAACTGGCGCAAGATTTTAAATCATCCACGTAGAAGTCACGGCGAAGAACTTCAGTTCCAACTGGAAAATCTACCTGCTCGTCGGTTGCCAACTGGTGCATCACTCGCACAGATAAATAGGAGGCAGGCTTCGTCCCATAAGTAACGGTGTCCAGTTGAAACACGCGCAAGTCATCTTGCGTGGAGTTTCTCCACAGAATACACTGCAAGTTGCTGTCCTTGGGCGAGACTCGTACACACCGATACATCTTACAGATATCTCCCGTAATCGCAACTGCGTGTGAACGAAATCGAGCAATAATATGAAAGAGTTTAGGTTGTATTACGGGACTAGCCATTAAAACATCATTCAAGGAGTAGCCAGATGAAGTTGAAGCGGATTCATCAAAAACGACCCGAAGCTTGGTCGTAGAACTCTCTTCTTTCATGACGCAATGGTGAGGTAAAAAATATCGGCAGTTGCTGATAGATTGGGCAGGAACAGGAGACATGTGACCTAAGTCAAGATACTCATTTATGAAGGCAGCATACTGAGCCTTCACATCAGGGCGACGATTTAACTTCCGCTCAAGGGACAGGAATCTGCGACGCGCTTGATTGTACGATTCTCCCAGGAGATCCAAACTATATTTAGCTGGCAGCCGAACACAATAATTGCCATTTTCTAATCGACGGACATGCTGAACAAAATGCGCTTTACAATCTAGCTCTTCCTTGGTAGATTTTACTATTGGTTCGATGCAATTCTCAACCTCCCAAAAGCTCCGAAAAAGCACTTCAAGTTGCTCATCTGGATTGTTATCCTAGGCAACAACGGCCGGAGTGCGAGCCACCATTAAAGACGACCCATTTAAACTAGAACAACCTCCAGACACGACCTATCCAAGCCGGGTCTTTTGCAGAAGAGGCAGATCATCGGTGAGTTTGATTTGCCCTACGCAAAGGAGATCATAGAATATGCTAGCACCAATGAGGAGATCCACTCGCTGAGGATTGAAAAACGCAGGATAAGCAAGCTGAATTGGAAGCAAGCCAGACTTGGTTGACAATCGGTGATCGTAGGAGCAGTAAGCGTGGTTGTATAGTCAGCTGTGCGAGAACGCATACAAATGTTCACGGTGGATCCCTCAGTAGCCACGATGGTATCGCCGAGCCCAGAGACAAGTGCAGACGATTGAGTCCTCCTAAGCTGAAGCTGATGGGCGAACCTGGATGTGATGAGATGAAGATGAGCTCCTGAATCTAGTATGGCACGAAAAGGAACTAAAACGCCAGACCGATTCTTTACGAGAACCACAGCGGTAGCCAGAAGCACAACATCGGATTGAAGACCTTGGGCAGCAAGAGAGGTAGAAGCAGGGAAAGGTGAAGTGCTAACAGAATCCTGATTGGCAGAAATGGCGTCTGGTTGGAGCGTTAGATCTGGAGGAGAAAGATCTGGGGAGCCTTGAGTTGTGGATTGCAGATTCTCGAAATGCAACAAACTATGATGCCTCCCACCGCATACTCGACATTTTCCACTGTTGGATGCACGAGTCCGATGCCCCGCTGTCAGGCAATTGAAACAGAGGGAAAGCTTCTTCACTTCTTTGTGGCGCAGCAACGGAGACAAATTCCCGAATATCCTGCAGGAATATATACCATGTCCCGCTGAATGGCAAAAACTGCATCCAGACGAGTCGGTGGAAGAATTGGAGGCAACAAAAGTTTTCTTTAAATCCGAATTATGGGTTTTTCCCACCTGAGCGCTACTAGCGGGTGCCGCTGTAGCGTATTCCTAATTCTCCATTTTCTGGCACCGCTTCTCCAAGTATTCGTAGAACTCCTTTGCTGTAGGTATAGCATCCGACGACAGGTGCTCTTCCCACTTCATTTGCGTCTTAACGTCCAACTTCTATAGCAGCATGTTGATTATCATGCAATTGGATATCTCCAAATCCGTTTCTAATGTCTGCAAAGCATGCATATGCAAATTGACTGCATCTGAAAACTCCCGAAGCCTTTTAGGAAATAGCGAATCCACTCTCTTGAGCCCAAGAATCTTCTTGATGTGTGCCTGAAAAATAAGTTGTTTGTTACTAAAACGTTTATCAAGTATATCCAGCGCCACACGATAATTGGCACTGGAGAGTTCCAAAGATCGAACCGAATCCAAAGCCACATCAGCGAGGCTAGAGCGAAGGTGCTGGAACTTCTCGATGTCGCTGAGATCCGCATCCGCGTTGATGATCGAATTGAACATCGCCATAAAGTCCGAATGGGTATTTTCAGCTCAGGAAGTCGCTGCTTGTGAGCCATGATGATAGTACTGTGTCCAGAATGGTTTGGTAGGGTAGTCGAATTGGCAGCAGCGTGCGAGTGGCCTAGTTCGAGAGCAGCCAGTAGCTCAGCCTTCAAAGATATGAAGAGCATATCAAAGTTGTTGCGCATCTCACTCCCAATCTCATCTTGATTGAGCGCTTCCAGTTCATTATGGGCCTTATTAAATTCCTCTCGAATTTCTGACAGCATGTCGATACGAACGTCGATATCCGTGGTGTTAAAATTATCGATCTTATTGCCAGCGAATGATTCGCCGAGCCCGCTCATTCGATCATATAAAGACTGAACTTTACGTTTATAAAGACTCAGCCTGTTATTAACCGTCACAATATTTCCGTCCGCGCGTGTATTTGGATCGCTTTCCATGTTTAACGGTGTGAAATGCAACGAAACAACGGAGAATAGATAACCGTTTAATCGAAGGCGTACAGAATCGAGAAAGAGAGAGTGAAGACACGAAAAGTCGAAATCGTGGCTGCAGCTGTGCAGAGAATGAGAGACTTGACGACTATGTGACGGTGCACAGAAGCTAGAGCGAGAATGAAAAACACGAAAAGCCAATACCCGAATCTCAGACGACCGCACTCTCACTGAATTTGCACATAAGCCGTTTTTATTCTGCACCAATGTATTTATCTCTTTAGGACGTTGATATGCAATGACTGCACCATCAAGTGGCCCAAGCGACACCAGCCGATGGCTGTTACGCGCGGCTCCCAGGCAAGAAAGCAGCCCACCTCCCGCCCAACCGACAGAGGGGCGCTGCCGCTTAACGCGCGACTCGTTAACCGAACCGATCGTGGAAATGCAGGAGAGATAGGTGTTAGACTAGTGTTCGAGGAAAAGTAGAACTAATTTAACTAAAAAACTAAGTAATTACTAAGTACGGGAAAGATGTAAGAGTATCAGTAATTTAAGACTAGGAAGGGAGTTAGTGAACGATATAATATGTTAGAGGGATTTATAGTGTGAGCATAGGACCCTAAATGGTTCATGCAAGGAATAGTTCGATCTACAAAGCGGAAGAAACAACGGTGTATAACTCCTAGTGTTTTTAATAGGGATCGTGAAGTTTATGCGGCTCAACAGGTCAGGGCTATCTACGTCAGCCTTGATCAAGTTGTGCACAAAAATCACACCAAGCATTTTCCTACGAATAGCTAAGGTTGGAAGGTTTATTAAAAGCAATCTATTAGAGTAAGACGGCAGTCTCACACTTGCATCCCAGTTGAGGCCGCGAAGATCAAAAAGTAAAAAGTTTTTCTGAACTTATTCTATACGGTCCTGATGTTCGTTGTACTGAGGGCACCATACACAAGAGCCGTATTCTAAAATCGGACGAACCAGAGAGGTATAGAGAGTCTTTGTTATATAGGGGTCGTCAAATTCCTTTGACCACCACTTTATAAACCCAATCACGCCCATGGCCTTATTCACCATGGTGGAAATGTGTTCTGAAAACTTTAACTTGGGATCTAATAGAACACCAAGATCATCAACCCGGGTAATTCTCTCAAGAGAACCACCACAAAGGGTGTAAGGAACCAGAAAGGCGCTGGAGCGATGAAAAGTCATTACTTATATTTTGAAGCATTAAGGTTTAATAAATCGAGATCGGATTGCAACCTGGATTGGAAAGAAATGCATACATAATAAATGCAACGCATACATAAGTACTCGAGAGTATGTTAATACAGAAGGTAGGTCATTTATAAAGAGAGTAAAGAGTAAGGGACCTAGATGGCTGCCCTGAGGTACACCCGAAGTCACCATAACTGGAGAGGACAGGGAGTTTTTGAAAAGGACTCTTTGAGACCTAGAACAAAGGTAGCTAGAGATCCATCTCAGGAGATTGGGCGGGAACCCTAGAAGGTCGAGCTTTTGTGCTAGGAGGGAATGGTTTACAGAATCGAACGCTTTTCTAAAATCGGTGTAAACAACATCCGTCTGCAAATTACCTTGAAAGCCGTTTATTATAAAGGAGGTAAACTCCAATAAATTTGTAGTGGTTGATCTCCGCCTTATAAATCCATGTTGAGATGGAAATATAAGTGTTCTGCATAGGTGCTGCAGGTGCGGAGTTAAAATTTTCTCAAACACTTTAGGAATAACTTAGATATAGCTCTATAGTTCATTGCATTGGACTTGCTACCTTTCTTATGGAGAGGAATTATAAAAGACTCCTTCCATATCGGGGGAAAGCATGAAGAATTCATAGATAGGTTGAACAGTTTAAGCCCACACAGAGACTCGGCACAGTGCCTGAGTACACAGCCGGGAACTCCGTCCGGACCCGGTGAGAACACCGGCTTTACTGTTCGTAGATCATGAAGCAATGAGCTTTCATTTAGCAAAGGACTGAAAATGCCGTTCGACTTCGGTAAACCGTATGGATACGGCTGACCAGAGTAAACGTCCTGCGAATAGGTAGTTTGAAAAAAACGGGCAAGAAGATCGGCAATTGCCTGATCATTATCTGCCGACGTATTACGGAAGGATAGCGAGGATGGGTGTGCGGACGTTCTAAGCTTACTGTTTACGAAGCTGAAGAACTGTTTAGGGTCCTTAGAAAAACGTATCCTGCATAGAGATAGGTAATTCTGATAGCATTGAGCGTTAAGGCCTGAAACATTTGACCGAGCTATTACATAATGAGAGAGAGAAGAAGGAGAGCCAACTTCTTGAAATTTTTTATAAAGTCTTGATTTTAAGTTTTTTAGACTGGATAGCTCCTTGGTAAACCAAGGGGTTTTCTTGATCTAATCGGACAGGAAAGTGGGACACAAGAGACAAAAAGTGAGTCCAGTGCATCATATGCATATAAAGCGGACGAATCAAAATCCCTAATGAGGTAATTTAGCTTCGTAAACTCGGCTTTACGGAAGCAGCGGACACATTGGGGTAGTCTACCCGACCGATCCAGTACAGTTCGTCCTAGGTCGAGCGACACTTCGAAAGTAGGATGGTAGGCATCTTCAGGTATAGAGAGCGGGGGGACTCGAGTTAACAACGCTAAGGTCGCATCCGTTATAAAGCACAGATCAAGAAGGAGTTTTGAACATGGTTAACTTGAGACAGAGACAGGTCAATCAAGCCGTCAACAAAGTCATGATGTGCCATGGGTACCGGGCTATTAGACTCATTTGCCGAAGACCAAACAATTCCTGGTAAGTTGAAGTCACCAAGAACTATCATGTGATCTTTGTCAGATAGCGAGGAAGAAATAGCGGTTAAGGCGGACAAATGCTGCTCGTAAATTGTTATATCCGAAGAAGGTGGAATATACGAACAAGTTATAGAAACTGAGAAAGCGGGAAGGAACAATCCGACCTGCCAAAACTTCGGAACTAAGAATGTCCGGCTTTAACCAGGTCTCGGTAAACACAATAACGTGGGATGCAAATGCGACACTATCCTGGAAAAGAATGCTGAGCTTACTACGCAAGCCTCGAACATTCTGATAGTTCACTAAAAGAGAGTTTGTTAGTTTTTTGGTCGGGTGGAGGTAGAGCTGGAAGATGACGAAGGAGCACTGGTCTGATTAGTTGGCAGAGTTATTGGGGGCCTACTCTTTTTCTTTGCCTTAAACTCCTTCACCACCAAATGCTCCGGCCAAAATTTGGCAGAACAGATGGTGTTAAAGTGAGTTTGGGAGACACTTATTTCAAAAGAAGCTATCTCCCTGACATAAGAAAAGTTAAACTTTTCCACCTTAACATCAGCGGCTTTTATTTGGCTATGAATATAAGCCGTCACATTATTAATTGTGGAATCAGGGGCTAGCCGCGAGACAAAAACTTGTCTCTTTGGTGGGATCCCCACCAATCTTGGCACCACAGGCCTATCACCTGTGATGGTAATACCCGGTGGTCCGGGACGTATATTAACTGGTGGGGTCGGAATTGCGGGGACAGCTAATGAGTTTGATATTACGGAAACGGACGCTAAAGACGGTTTTGGCTGCATGCCATCCGACGCGATAAATTCGGCTACCGAATTTTCATCACCAGCAGCTGTCGTTGCCTTTGGAGTAGCGAACGAAATCAGCTGCTGCACTATTGGGGTGGTCGGAGTCAGCTTGTCAGCATCGACCGGCCGAGGGGCAGTTGGCACATGCAGATCTCGTGGAGTGACTTTTTTGCGCATAGCAGACTCAGTCAGTAGTTTGAAACCACTAAACTGAGACACCATGGCTAGGAGCCGATCGTATTGCTCTTTGAAGCCCACGGTCAGCTCCCTGAAGCCCTTCCGGGTCTGCCTCATAAACACTGCCATCTCCTTCTCAACCGGACGGCATGCCTCACAGCTTTAATGCAGGCCATTCCTTTTTGAGATGGCATCACCCACGAGACCGGAGAACCCGGCGCATTTTGCGTGCACTACGCTATCGCATAGCCAGCAGGGGATACTCGGCTGGTCATGGGTGATCTGCTTCTTGCAGGTTTTCTTTGCACAGACAACAGTGTATTCCATTATGAGAAAAAAAAAGAATAAAAAAATATAATATATATGAAAAAATAAACAAATAAAATTTCAAAACAAATAGATATCAGACCAGTGTGCCAGATAAACGATAAAGGCGCAATAAGAAAGAGAGGAGAGCGGTTACTGCAGCTTCAATTGAGAGAGAGAGAGAGGGAGAGAGAGCGCTACTTCATAGAACGTATTGAGAGCGAGAGAGGAAGAACAGTTATGTTGGTTTGGGTAATACGAAGAGAGTGATAAAACAATAGATCAACTAGATGAGAGCGGCAGATTTTGATTTTGTGTGTACTTACGAAAAGAAACAACAAAACACATTGACTACCGACACAGGAAAATAATTAAATTATGTCTAAAAACACAATTAAAGGGCATACATTCGCGCTTACGGAAAAGCTCTAATCAAGCAGGTAATTTAAAGTTTATTTAGATTGGTATATTCAAAAAACACCGGCTGTTTATAAAAGATAAAAGGCAGATAAGCGGAGCGCAAAACAAAAACACGTCTGCTTGCTATAAAGAGAATCGAACGAAACTGAGAATAAACTGCACAGAACCGAATATGTTGCTCAATTTAAATGTTTTTTATGATTTAAATGTTTTTATGATTTAAATGTTTCTATGATTTAAATTTTTATGTTAGATCACGTCGGGGTCACCAAATGTTGAGCTAGTGAGCTTGTTCACTAGCTATATAGAATTAAAAAACGGCAAGCGAACGATGATCCGAGAGAGCGATAATGAAAGATCGAGAGAGCGACGAAGAAGGCGATGATCCGAGAGAGCTACAGCAGTTCGGGCTGCTGCTAAGCCGAGTACAAGGAATGTTTAAACATCGAGATGTGCATTTACTTTAGACCGCACCACTGGCTATAATTTACGATGGCTTATGCTGCTTGACCCTACAGAGGTATTTCTAAGCTATCAGCTATTCCTAAAGTGTTTGAGAAAATGTTAACTCCATACCTGCAACACCTCTGTAGATCACTTATATCTCCAGCTAAACATGGAACTATAAGGCGGAGATCAACTTCTACAAATCTATTGGAGTTTACCTTTTTCATCATTAAAGGTTTTCAAGGTAATCTACAGACGGATGTTGTTTACACCGATTGCAGTAAAGCGTTCGATTCTTCTATGGTTACTTCGGGTGTACCACAGGGCAGCCATCTAGGCCCCTTACTCTTTACACTCTTCATAAATGACCTGCTTCTGTATTAACATACTCTCGAGTACTCATTTATGCTAATGATGTTAAGCTCTGTGTCCAGCAAAAGGAAATTTAATTTTAATCGAGGCTTCCATCCGATCTCTATAGGTTTCAGTCATGATGTTGTGTTTTGTTAAATTTGTTAAACCTTAACGCTTCGTTAAACCTTTTCGATGCTCAAGCGCCTTTCTGGTTCATTACATGGTTTGTGGTGGTTCTCTTGAGAGAATTATCAGGTTGATGATCTTGTTGTTCTATTGGATCCCAAGTTAAACTCTTCAGAACATATTTCTACCATGGTGAATAAGGCCATGGGCGTGCTTGGGTTTATAAAGAGGTGATCAAAGGAATTTGACGACCCCTATATAACATCTATATATATCGTCCGATTTTAGAATACGGCTCATGTGTACGGTGCCCTCAGTCAAAGTACACTTTGACCGTATACAACCAATTCAGACAAAATGTTTACTTTTTGCTTTGCGCGGCATTAACTGAGATGCAAGTGGTGACTTAAATAGCCCTGGCTTTTTGAGCCCCATAAACTTCACGATTCCTCTTAGAAACACTAGAAACTATATATCGTTGTTCCTTCCGTTTAGTAGATCTAATTATTTTTTTCATAAAACACTAAGATCTTTTTTGCCTTAGTCAATCTCTTTGAAAGCTTTGGACATTTCTCTATTAGATGCGTGTATTCATTTTATCCAAAGCGCTCGTTACTTTGACTGTTGGCACCTCAACCAAACTTGCGAAACGCGAGTAAAGCAGTCAATGCTACATTCTTCCCCTTGAGAAATAATGTGTTCTGTGGCAACTCCCGTATATTACAACATTATAACAACCTGATATTAATTTATGGTTGAATTAAATTTAACATTAATTTTGCATTTGAAAGTAAAAGATTTCTCAAAATTTATTGGTTTTTTTTTATGGTTCTTACATTAAAGCCTTAAACGGCAGAAATGGCAGCGATACGTCTGAGAGACTCCGACCAATGGACAGCTCATGGGTCACTCACCGATACTAACCAGCAGTAACGTCCCCACGAAAACGGACTACTGCGTCCCAAGGGAAAACACAGACACCCCCTTCAATATAATCATCCCTAACAGAGACGAATGGCTCGAGGGACCACAAGGCCCAGATAGGGCCATAAGTATCTTCACAGATGTATCGAAGCAGGACAACAAGGTCGGTGGAGCAATTTACTCCGAACAGCTTGATATCAAGCACTCATTCAGGGTCCCAGATCACTGCAGTGTATTCCAAGCGGAAGTCATTGCGATCAGGGAAGCACTGAACCACCTTCAAAAAGCCACTGTCATGGCAACTAAGGTCAACATTTATAGCGACAGCTAAGCTGCGGTTAAATCACTCCATGCGATTTCCGCGAACTCGGCCACAGTGGCAAATTGTCGCAGATCTCTTCACGAGATGGCTTAACAATTTGCTATCAGCCTTATATGGGTCCCGGGCCACCGGGACATTGAAGGCAACTGCAGGGCAGACGAGCTGGCCAGATCTGGCATCACAATACCCCTTCTTCAAGACAAGGAGGATATTTGTATGCCAATGGCCACCTGTAGGCTTATCATAAAAGAGCTATATAAGCGACGAGCGGAAAATGCGTGCGCATAACTCGGCAAACATGGCCGAACATTGAAAGAAAACGCACATTAGAGCTATGCAAGCTCGGTAGAAAAAGGTGCAGTGTAGTCATCCGTCCCCTCACGGGACACTGGCTAATAGGCTCCCACGCAAACAGGCTGGGCGCCCCATAAAATTATTTTTGCCGAATCTATAGAGACGAGGAGGAGGAGGAAACGGTAGAACACCTTTTCTGCTCCTGTCCAGCTCTTAGCAAAAGAAGGCTACAATACTTGGGCATGCTCTATGTCTTAGACATTTCAGAAATTTCCAAAATATGTCCTAGAAAGATCGCGAAGACCATCAGGATGGCATAACTGCTGACATGTTCGGGTCTCACGAGATGGAAGAGGGGAAAATCTCATGCGGTACCACAAGGGGCGAAACCGGCCTAAGTGTGACGGGCTCCTGTGGAGCTTAGCAGCCGCCTTGACCTAACCTAACCTACATTGCATAGAGTTATAGCTGTAAACAAGAAACATGAAAAATTTCGATTTATTAGAAAGCTATATATACTTTAGAGTAAATTATATACTTACATATATGACACAACGAATTTTCTTCTTTTCAGATGCAAAATTTATTAAACTACAGTATTCAGCCAACTACATTTATTCCACAACTAAATTATAATCAAAATTACTTGGACAGATTAAACTACTACCAAAAGTATTCATCGTTACGATATTCAGACATTAATTCTTGCTTAAATGATAATAACTATGTATCATCATCTTATAATTCAATCAACTCTTCAAATCATAATTTTCTTTCTTCGAGTGCAACCAGTATGTCGAACAATTCCAGTTCTTTAGCTCCAAATGAGATATTTCAAAGACATTCTAATAATGTTGAGCAATCAGCTCTGAATACAACCAAGGTACCGTCGACATTTGAACAGTACAAACATTTTCTTGAAAGTCCGTTCTCTAGTCTCATAAACTTATCGAATCAGATCTATGATTCTACACCTAGTAAAGCTAGTTCAAAAAATGCTAGAGAAAATGAAACTTCAAGAAAGGAACATTTAAATTTATTCGAGCCTCATTATACTCAAAGCGTACGTGCTGCGAATGATTCAATTATTGCTAAACATATGAATACCGTTGATCTTACGAAGTTCACAGCGAAAGAAAAAAAGTCGGTTACATTAGAGCTTAAAGATTCTGTTTCTTTTGATATTAACTCCTCAAAAATCACTGATCAACGAAAAAAAAAAGCCACCCTATACAGCCACAAACCTTATAGTTAACCAGAGTTCTTCTTTAGAAAACATAACACACAAGGGTTTGCCTTCAGGAACAAGACGAGATTATTTGCAAAATTTACCCCTAGCAAGCCCTCCGAAAACTATTCGTAATTCCAAGCAATCTTATGCAGTTTCTACGAATATTTCTGATACCGCTTTAAGTACTACAAGCAATGAACGCTCCAATATTGTACTTTATGAACAGCAAAATACCGTAAAACATGCAAATGATGTAAAGTTGGTATCAAGTGTCTCACTTAAGAAAAACGAAAGTTCCAATGGAAGTCTTAAAAAAACTATACAACATTCGGCGAAGTCAACTTTAGAAGATCGAATAGATACCCCTTCAACACTGGAAAAAGATGTTAGCAAAGCTTCAAAACATCAAAATAAAATAAGGAATAAAATCATCCATGAAACTTTTTCTCCTTTCAAGGACAATGAGGGAGGATATGTAAGCAATAATAAACTTGAAATCGATGTCTGCTCTACCGGGTAAGAACATAAATGTATTCTTATTATTAATATAGGAACGGGTACTGATTTAATCGAAATGCATCATAGCACTAAGCAAACAACACATTTTAAGTTCCGTTGATATTAGGTTAAGCTAGTTGTCTGATCATTTAGAAAGGACGTACATAGAAAAAGAAAATGGAATATTCTGGCTATGATCACTAAACAAACAACGCATGCATAGGAACGTTAAATCGACTAAAACCCGATCTCTCGAAATTATTTTCTAGACCCAGAGAGAGAGAGAGAGCGCGCTTTAGAGTTAGCTGGTCTCTCATTCTATAAGTGAGAATAAGATTTAGCAGTATATGTACACATGAGACCGAGCAGTAGAGCATTTAAATGTGTGCTTGTACTTTTCTCACAAATGTTATCTGTGACTGTACTATGTGTATCCTCACTTTAAGTAGCATTCGAAATTTAAATTCTGTTGTTGTTTTTGTTTTGAAGCGTTCCTTATATGAACGTATGAGGTAGACATAGTTTTTAGCAGAAATTGCAAGTATGTATGTGTGTGTTCTTGTGCAGGGCATATTTATGCATTTTTATTTTCGTTGCATTCGCATCAGAAAACGAGATTACCAATTTGTCATATAAACAAGTATGAAATGGGTCTATACAGATTGTAGTGTTATACTTAAGAGTATACAATACCAAGATGTTGCATGAGGGACTGAAAAGCTGTTCTATTGCGGGGCTTTGTGTTCTTTTAGACTATCCTTCGTCTATGACCGCCGCTCGCTGCCTAGCCTAGGCTGTTCTTCGTTTTTGACTGCCGCTCGCTGCCTATCTACTCGGGCTCGGCTGCTTAGCTCGTCTTGGTCCCAAATCCTACAAAATCCAAGAAATGTAGTTGATTTTTTCATAATCAGAGTAGTTAGAATGCTTGGTATGATTTTAGTGAACAACTTGGTCAAGGGTGACGTAGATAGCCCTGACCTGTTGAACCGCATAAACTGCACGATTCCTATTAGAAGCACTAGAAACTATATACCATTGTTCCTTCCGCTTTGTAGATCGAATTATTTCTTGCATGAACCGTTTCCTAGTCTTATATAACTGATACTCTCATATCTTTGTCGTAATTAAAAATTGCTAATTTCTTTTAGTCACATTCATTTTAATTTTCCTCGAAACTAGTCTAACACCTATCTTCTGCATGTCTGCGATCGGTTCGGGTAACGAGTCGCGCGCTATACGGCAGCGCCCCTCGATCGGTTACCTGGGATCCACGCGTAACAGATTTCTGCTGCTGTCGCTTAGTCCACTTGATGGTGCAGTCATTTCATATCAACGTCCTAAAGAAAGACAGAATTGGAGATAAAGTGCAAAGTACTGCCGGGCGAGAAGAGACAGCAATGCTAATAAGATTGATGAGCGATTGCCGCCTACGATGGGTGCGTCTCATGCTATACGGCGGAGAAACTAACTTGCAAATCCCAAGGCACTGAAGTTTAGGTGACCGACTCCCACGGTCGTAACCTGATGTACAGTCTACTACTAAAGGAGACAGACGAGCTGGATGTCGACATGTGCTCCCTGAACACCTATATTAAAGATATGCGATACGATAAACCAATGCGACCCATGCAGGTCCTGGAGGTTGTTTTGCCGTCCCATTGCCGTAATACACGGGATTTAAGGGAATGGAGGTTAATGAAACGTAGTCTATTTTCATAGAAAGGGAGGTGTATCGCAGGGTCCCAATTGAGTCCACGGAGAGTAAAGATGAGGAGTTGTTTTTGAACGGATTCGGGCATGTCTTTATCTTTAATATTTTTTTATCTTTATCATTTTTATCTTTGGTAGTGAGGCGACCAGATGCAGGAACCATATTCCAAGAGAGGCCGCACTAAAGAAATATATAACACTTTAGTCGTATAAGAGTCAATAAATTCCTTAGACCATCTTTTGACAAGTCCAAGAACTCCCTTAGCTTTATTTAAGTTGACGGAAATATTTGAATTAAAACATAAATTAGGTACAAAGATAATCACAGGTTAGTAACTTTGAAGAGGCGTTGTAAGGTAATGCCATAGATTGAATAGACAAATAGGTATGGGTTGCACCGATGGAATTTAATGATTACATTTCGAGGTAGTAAGAGGAAGAACGTTAATTAGGCACCAATTATTAAGAGCATCAAGATCCGATTGCAGAGATAACGGGACGCGAGGTCTTCATAGGAAAAACATAGCTTAACATCATCAGCATACATTAGGACACGGGAATGAGATAAAACTTGGGGGATATCGTTGATAAACAAGTTAAATAACAATGGACCCAGATGGCCACCTTGAGGCACACCCGATTAAACTACAACAGGTTTAGAGAGAGAGAGATAGGAGTTAAAGATACGCTCAGAGATAATTTATGGTTAAGAAGAGTCAATGGCTTTACTAATGTCAGTATATTGTATATCATTTTGACACCGTTTAGCAAATCAGGCAGTTGGTGGAAAATTCTAGGATGGAAACACGGAACTACAAAAGTGCTGGAGCTGAGAAGTAATAATTTGTTCGAAGAGTTTAGAAATGGCAGATAAATTGGAAATACATCGGTAGTTTGAAACATCAGATTTAGCTCCTTTTTTATGAACGGGAATTATGTAGAGTTCGGAAGTTAAGTCGGAACGGACAGCAATAAGGACGCCGCCACCTTGAGATGGACGATCAGATTTATATATGTTATAATTGCCTACAAAAATCTCGGAGTCCGAAATTGAGCAATTGAGCCAGGTTTCAGAAGGGCCATAACATCAAAATCAGAATCAAAAGTTGCACTGTTGGACCTTAAAGGAAAAGTCTAGACACTTGTGAGGAGGTTGTTTATTATTCCTGTAACGTCGGGCCTTATAAGCAATTTTACAATGAGGGGATGGGGACAATTTTGTATTCTATTCTTATCGCTAGTCCCACAGAACGAGTGCATTATTAGTGTGAGTGACCAAATGATTGCATACAAGCATTCGTTTTTTTGGACTAAATTACGGTCTTAATTGCTTACTGCACTTGACTTTGGGATGTCGTATGTATTAATGAGTTGACAGATCATTTCTCTGCTCGCACCCTATCAGTCATAAATTCGATATATTATGTATGTTTTTTACTTAGAATAGATTGGTTTTGTGTTTATCTCCGTGAATGTGTAAAGACTCTTGTTCTTTAAATACAATAATATGTTCATGTTTGAACACTATCAGTACGTAATTTGGTGACCTTACTGCACAGGCCACGTACATTCTGATAAGTGATTTTTAGAGGTAGAGGAGAATTAAGTTTTTTGACATAAAAGGTAAATTGGTAGGTGGTGTTGGAAGGATTCCTACACGAGGTGCGGATCGGTTATTGAAAATGTGAGAAATTATACGTACAGGCCAGAGAGTAACAAGGAAGAAATGCTACGTTTCTCCTTAAAGTTAAATTTAGTTACAACGAGGCCAGAGAAGCTATTGATGTTGGGTTTGGAGAAAATATAGTCTGCAACCATTGAATCCGTAGCCGATTCCATAAGACGCGAGACAAATACAGATTTTAGAGGAGCGACAGCGATAAGAGTAGAGAGGTCAAGAGGGGTCACATTATTGTTAGGTAAGGCAGAATCGGGTTCTACCCGAGGGTCAGGTCCGGATGGGACAGTGCTGTCTGAGGAGCAAGTGCGAGCCAATGTGGAAGGAGCCTCAACTTCCGTGCGGACAACAGTGTCGTCGGCTTTAGTTGATGATAATGAAGCGCCAGCGACAGGATCATCATTGACTTTCAGTTGGATATCCTTGGCAGAAACGTGCACGGGAAAGGAAACTGGTGAAGAACCAGATGCACAAGTCCTTTTCGATGCGGGTGTATTAACTTCGATTTCTTTACAGTCAAAATCAATCAAGGCTGGCGAGCTTTTGGGAGGAGCGGATGTATCCTTAACTGCAAGAGAAATCATGGCGTTATCACAGGGCAAACTAGAAGTAACCTTTCATTTCTTTGGAGACTCATTTATAATTTTATTTTATTTATTTTTAAAATGAGCTTCCATGGAAAAACTTAACTTCTAGTCGCCGGAATTCCGAGTGAACAGCAGCGATTTCGTTTGAGTTTGTCTCATAAAGATTCGCATTTCGGTTTCAACTGTCCTGCAATCCTAACAAGTTCAGTTGAGACCGCAGCGAGTCCTGCTCAGATCGACAACGCAACCAACAATATGATCAACACCCGCGCAGAACAATGAAGAGAAAAAAATGTATATGAATAAAAAGAACGGTAAAATATAAGTCGGTGTGAGGAAGAGGCAGTGACTTTAACCTTATATTTTACAATTCCACGCTCAAGCACAAAAAAAAAAGACAGAATAACAGCAACTGTACGGAATGACACAGAGAGACGAAAGAAACTTAGGGAGTCAAACACAGAGCGGCGGCGGGAAAAGCATTAAAAGCCGATAAGTGTGGGATTTGGAGAGTCCTCACCCCCTAAAAACTACTCTCCGTGTCCCTCTCGTGGTACGACCGCTAAGGATTACTTCGAGAGGGGGAGATGGCATGAAACTAGATCCTGTCAAGGATTTGAATTTCTGATTCGCTGTCAGCGCTATTCAAGAATTCTTCTATGGTCCGTGCACAGTGTGTGCAAAACGGATCGGTCTCGAGTTTGAACCTATGTAGATAGACTTTAAAGCACCCATGTCCTGATAAAAGCTGCGTGAGATAATAATTTATTTCTTCGAATTTTCTACTCACCCAGGGCCTCAGGTCCTGAACAATTCGTCTTGTCCAAGTGCCATTGTCTGTGGTAGACCAACGCTCTTGTTTCCTCTTCTCGCCGGTCGTGGTTTTCACCGTTGGTTGCAGCGGCGAGTAGGTCTAGAGGTGCCATTCCAGCAAGAACTAGGGATGCATCCTCGCAGACCATCTTCGGTAGGCCATCCTGCAGCTGCGGCTGTACGTTTGGAGCTCCATAACTGGTGCTCAGATTGGAGCTGCGTACATGATGATGTCGACGGAGCAAATGAGCCGTCTGTTCCGCTGACGTGGCCCTCTAATGTTGGCCATTATGCCAGTGAGCACATTTGTTGCTTGGCATGCTTTGTCTCCTATGACTTCAAGATGCTGTTTATAGCTTAGTCTGTGGTCCAGGAGTACGCCCAGGTATTTTATTGCTGGGGACGACTTAATTTCATCCGTTCCAATCGCACTTTGGCGGTCTCGACTTTTTTTCTAAAGCTAATCAGGACCGTTTCGGTTTTATGCGCTGCCAGGCTGAGGCCGTTTTCATGTAGCCAACACATTACTCGCCTGATTATTTCATTTGTGTTCTGCTCGACATCTTCCAGGGGCTTGCTTACTGTTGCAATTGCAATGTCGTCAGGAAATCCAACGACTGTTGCTTTCAATCGTTCCAGTAGCGGTCTGAGTAGAGAGCCCTGTGGGACGCCCCTGGTTATGTGCTTCGTGTTTTGTCCCACCAATGTCCCACCACTATGTTTTTAAAATAACTCGCCACCAGGCTCACCAGGTACTCGTGTAGAGAAGGCTGGAGGGGCCATTTTGCCATATCGCAGAATTTAATGCGTTTTTTACATCTAGAGTTGTTACCAAGCAGAACTTTTTGAACCGCCGTCTTTCCTGCTAAAGCTTCTCGGGCTTTGCTTACGACCACTTTTTTGGCGGCGATGGTGCTTCTCCGCTTCTCGAATCGGAGGGCGGATAAACCCTGGTGGCTAGCGATCTCTGTTTCCAGCCTGCTTGCTATGATTCTCTCGAAGAGTTTCCCCGCTACGTCTATCATGCACAGCGGTCTATATTCTGAGTGATCTTAAGGTTCCTTACCTGTTTTCGGAAGGAGCACAAACCCCTGTAGCTTCTAGCGCGAGGGGTAGACTCGTTCTTGCAGGAATCGGTTGAATATTCCAACCACCGTATCCGGGAATGCTGAAGCTATCGCTTGGACTGCTTAAGAGGGTATGCCGTCATAGGTTAGTTCAGCTTGTGTTGGAAATAGCGTATCTACGATTTTTGTCAGTTCCGGGCAGGTGAGCATTGCCTTCCGCACAGGTCCCTCCAGAATTTTGATTTGCAGCGTTTGATCTCCTTGTTGAGTTTGGTCCGCTGTTGGTGGTAGTTGGCGAGTGCCTCAGCGGCTTCCTGTGCTGCTACGGGGTCTTGGGGTCTTCGCCGGGCCTTTATCGATGCTCTCTGGTACCGTCGCCTTGCTGCGTGGCTTCCTCTTCTCAGATCAACAATATTCTGCGACCACCAATGCACTGGTTTCCACCGATTTCCTCCTTCTTCGTCATGGCAGCGTCGCATGCCGTTTCCATTGCCATTTGTTCGCTTTTTAGCTTAAACATTAGTAGCATGCACTGTATCCATTTCTTAAGTGTTCCAGGCTGTGCGCCTCGGGAATTGCTTCCGTCTGGTGGTGGCTTCATCTATGCGGCACGTAAATGCCCGGTGGTCACTATGCGTGTATGCATTAGACACCTTCCAATTGAGCTAACTGTGGATAGGCGAATGTGACATTGATTAGCGATCCTCGGTCACTCTTTGAGTAGGTGTCGGCCGTTTCAGTGTTCAGGAGCACCACGAGTAAGACGCCCCCGTGTGCGTTTGTCCATTCGATTGCCCATGCGATGAAGTCGCTTGCGATGATCGCTGGATTACGGCTATGGCTAGTGCTAGAGCGGCTGCTAGTGCGGTGCGTGTGCATTGGAATGAAAACAGATATGCTGAAGGTGGATAAATGCAGAAAGCGGTTCAGAGAGAGAGGGCGAATGCACAAATTTTAGCCACAACAAAACAGCTACAAATAAGAATGTGCAAAGAAGGTAAGAAAGCACGATAGGATTGAAAATTGGAAATAAAAACACAAAAATAGGTTTAATGCGTATGCACTGATATCGAACAGGTTGCACGATCGGTTTGAAACAAAAGGAATAATCAAAAACATCACTTTTCTCAAGCAACGGATATACAATTATTTATTATGAGCGAAGTTATACACGACCGTCAGCAACGATGTATCGATATCGATTGATATTAAATGAAAATTGATTACAGGCATTTCCGCTGTGTCCCAAAATTACTTTTTCTGATAGATTTGGAGATTTCAAAATGTTTAAAGAATTTTTTTTAAAAGATTTTTTTTTGTAATGTATGTTTTTTTTTTTTAATTTCATGTTTTTCAAGAGGTAGCGCTTCTTTTTTTCACTTCCTTTTGCAGCTTTAGCTTACCGTATGGAAGATACAGAGTTTACAAATTTAAAAACTCAGGTAAGGTCGAAAAAAAATATTTCTTGACCTACATTTTTGGTTTTAGATAATCACATTAATTATTATCGAGTAGTGTTATTTGCTTGTGGCACCTTAAATGCTATAATGGAAAATTATTCCTATGTCAAGTTATCTATGATAAATATAATGAGTACTTACATATGTATGTACGTACATCCGCTGATTATATTCTGCTATTCTACATTTCAAAAAATTTGGCATTTAAAGCATATACAAAGAAGTTCTTCTGATATTGCAAGGCAAGCGTTTTCAAGAAGTGTAAACTTTAAATGTGCTATCTTCAAATCCTAGCAATTCTTAAACATCAACTATACAGATGTGATAATACGTGTATACTAGAGTGCCAGATGTCCGATATGCTGTCATAAATTTAAAAATGTTATGAAAGTAAAATTTTCTTTTAATGATACGTTTTTATCATAACTTATACTTTGGCTATGAAAACTCCATTTATATTTTTTGTTATTATGCAGCCCTATATACCTCCTCCGACCCTATTGTTCAGCTTTGATCCATCTGTGAAGATGTTTAGGGCCCCTTTTTGGGCCTGGGGGTCCCTCACTCCACTCGTCTCTTTGGGGGATAATTGCATAGAAGGGGGTATCTGTGTATTCCCTTGGAACACAGTAGTCCGTTTTAGTGGGGGTCCCACACTCCACTCGTCTCTTTGGGGGATAATTGCATAGAAGGGGGTATCTGTGTATTCCCTTGGAACACAGTAGTCCGTTTTAGTAGGGACGGAACTGCCGTTTAGTATTGAGGAGTAACCTGTGTGCTGTGGTGCCCATTGGTCGGAGTCTCTCAGTCGTATTGCTGCTATTTGTGCCCTTTCTTTTCCTGCGAGAGCAAGGCTTTGGAGGCACAGAATGGCATCTAGCGCATCATTTGGAGTGGTACGAAGAGCTCCGCTGATGCAAAGGGCGGCTGTTTGCTGAACTTTGTCGAGTTGTCTGGTGATCGTCCCTTTTGATAGGGCCGGCCACCATACAGTAACTCCATAAAGTATTATCGGTCTGACTATGGCTTGGTATATCCATTGGACTATACTTGGGTTCATGCCCCATTTCAAGCCAATAGCTTTTTTGCAAGTGTAGAGGGCTATCGTGGCCTTCTTCACTCTGTCTTCGATGTTCAGGTTTCAGTCTAGCTTTTTGTCGATTAATAACCCTAAGTAACTGGCACTGTCGCTAAAGGAGAGCCTGCATCCGTTTAATGTGGGGGGGTTTAGAGACGAAATCTTGTATTTGCTTGTAAATAGCACAAGTTCTGTCTTTGAAGGATTAACTCCAAGACCTCGCGATTCTGTCCACCTTGACAGTCTCGCGAGCTTTGCGGTCATTAAGTCGCAGAGTGTTTGAGGGTATTTGCCCGAGAAGATAATTGCTACGTCGTCCGCGTATGCCATGCGACTTTGCAGCCCCCCCCTTCCAGGTCACATAGAATCTTGTTGACTGCTATGTTCCATAGAAGGGGGGTGTCCTGAGTGGACGATCCCATCGATGATGTCACCGTCCTGCATGTGAGCAATTGATCAATGAGCATCACCAAGTGACGATCCACCCCAAGGTCAGTCAGCGCTTCCGTAATAGCACCGGGTATGACGTTGTTGAAAGCTCCCTCGATATCTAGAAAAGCGATTAGACAGTATTCTTTGAGGTATAGTGATTTCTCTATCCCCGAAATTACTTCGTGAAGTGCCGTTTCCGTGGATTTTCCTTTCCGGTAGGCATGCTGTGCTCCTGACAACAATTGAGAATTTATAGTAGTTCTCAATTGTAGCCCGACGAGTCTCTCAAAGGTTTTGAGAAGGAAGGATGATAGACTGATTGGTCTAAAGTCCTTTGGTGTAGAATGCGAGGCTTTACCTGCTTTAGGGATGAAGACTATTTTTGCCTTAAGCCAAGCGTGTGGTATTCTCCCCACTACCAGTATCTTTTTAAAGATACATCGCAGCCAGTTGATGGCCGTGTCTCCGGCTTTTTGTAATTGTGCCGGAATGATCTGGTCCGGACCAGGGGATTTGAACGGATGGAAGCTGTTTATTGCCCAGCCTATCTTCCGTTTTGAGAAAATATGCTCCATTGAGGTGATCGAACCCTCACTAGGGAGGTGAGTCGGTCCATTGATGGAGCATCCTGGAAAATGAGTGTCGAGAAGAATGTGTAGCGACTCCTCACTGGAGTTAGCCACGTACCATTGCTTCTCTTAAGGTATCCCACCGAGGGGGTCGTTTTGGAGAGGATCTTGCGCAGTCTTGCAGCTTCCGACGTTACCTCAATTTCAGAACAAAATCTTTGCCAAGAGGCCCTTTTTGCATGTCTGATTTCTTTCTTGTATAGGGCCAGACTATTTTTATAATCTGCCCAGTGTTGCTCCTCGTTAGCGCGTTTGGCCCTGTTGAAGAGGGACCTGCAGCTTTTTCGTAGGGTATCTATTTGTTTTGACCACCAAGGGGGTTTCTTTTTCCCCTTGTGTTGGTTTGATGGGCATGCTGCCGTGAAAGCCGTGTTGCATGCTTTAGTAAACCTGTCCACTAGATGATTTAGATCGTGCTCTGTGTTCAGGCAGATTGATGCCTTGGAGGGAAGAAGTCCCTCCATGACTGTGACATATTTTTCCCAGTTGGCTTTCCTAGGGTTAGCAAAGACAGTGGGTTTTGGGCTCTCGAGAGATAGTGTGGTCTCGATGTACCTGTGGTCCGAAAAGGAATGGTCTCCCAGAACTTTCCAGTTCGTTACTGTGTCTGACAGTTTGTGAGACACTAATGTTAGGTCAATTACCTCTTGTCTATTCTTAATTATAAACGTAGGATCATTGCCCCGATTGCAGATAAGAAGATTAGAGTTTAGGATGAAGCTGAATAATGACTCACCTCTTACATTTGTGTCCGAACTCACCCATTGGGTGTGGTGGGCGTTGGCATCGCAGCCTATTACAAGGCCTATATCCGACCTTTCGCTATCTCTGGTGAGCTTGCGAACTAGGTCACCGGGAGGATCGCTTTCCTCATGAGCCATGTAGTACGACATCAACCTTATTTGGGAGCCTTGTAGTTCAAGGCTTGCCGCTGTGTTGTCACCATTGCTAAGGTTGTGGAGCAGAAAGATATTTAAGTGCTTCCTTGCAAGAATGCAGGTACGTATTTTACCTTCTTTCTGAGCTACAATAAGCTTGTGCTCCTTCTTCGCTAATCCACAGACCTTGTCTCCTACTACCCAAGGCTCTTGGATCAGGACTACGTCTGCTCCGCTCGCTTCCAAGCGGAGTATGAGGGCAGCGGATGCTGCTTTACAGTGGTGGAGATTTATCTGAAGGAGTCTTAGAGACATCGACAGAGTTCTCCACCACTGTATTGTCGGCGTCCGAGTTGTCCTCGATAGTGTCATCGCGACACATCGCCTCGAACTCTCGCATAAGAGCCGTATCGGAAGAGTAGCCGTCGTGGGCAGGCTCTGGGTCGTCATCAGGTGCTTCGATCTCCGAGGCAACGTACTGCTCGACTGGGTTGGGGCAACCCTCTTCGGTGCCTCTTTGCCAAAGTTGGGCAGCACCTTTGATGCCCATTCGACCTTTTTCCGCCACTGGTCGGTCGGGCTGGACATCGTGCTTGCATTTTGCCGACGGAGTATGTTGCCAGCACTCCTCCTCTCGGCATACGTGAAAGCTTTGGCTTAGGCGCTAGTCGATGGCAACTCGCTCCCCGCAGCCTTACCAGCAGGCAGAGCAGCCGCAGGGTTGCAGAGCCACTCTACCAAGATATCAGCTTTGGTCGGCGATTTGCCACCCACCCCAGAACTGGGATGGGACCCCTTCAGGTTCGCCCTAGCGTCTTCCGCCGCGCTGGTTTTACCAGCTATATCGCGGGTCAGGCCAGGACTTTGGGCCGATGCCTTTCCCTGTATGGGATTGCACCCAGTTGGCAGTTGGGGAGCGCCAGACTCGTTGTTGTTGTTGGTTTTGTTTTTGTTGTATTCCATATTTGATTCCACGATTTGCAAAGAAATGGCGGTCCATCCGGGCAGAGATTCACGTTGCCCGGATAAGGCATCATTAGAACAGGGGGCTGCCAAGTCCCTGAGCCCTCCGTTAACGACTGGGCTAGTTTTTATACCGGGCCCCCAGCCAGGCTGACTCTCGGCACGGGTCGAATAACACACTTAGTCCGGCCCGGTGTGAGATGAGTGTGGGGGTAGGGATGTGGGTAGGTAATGTGTAGGGATGGGGTGTGTGTGAGCTACTTAAATGAGGCGGCACCACAAGCGCATCGTCAGTGTTGCTACTTCGCGAACACCCGCTGGCTGTCGGTGACTGCTTATTTCGGTGCCTTCCCTAGGGATGACCGCTTATTCGCAGCTGGCCTACCTCCACAGGTAAGTCATTCACTATCCGCAACCTGCGACCCGTCCGGTGGCCTCAGCTAGGCCCCCTCCGACCCATCTCACATGCTCGTCAGACCAGATTCGTTCAATTAGTTTGCCTTAAAGTTATTCGTACGTTTATGCTTAATTATGCTCTGTCTTCGTTGAGATTCTGGCAGCGACTCACTATGGAGGCGGGTTGCCACCCTTCTTCTCACGTTGCAATTGAGTATCGAGTATATCGGGGCAGGGACAGAGACACAATACGTGAGACCGCTTCTGGTGTGCTTTGCCGCTTCGCTATCAATACCATATTCTACATTCGGCCTGATTCGTCCCGAATGGCTTCATATTCTCAGCTACTGTCGAAGTCTTGTTTTATGTCAGCCATGGTTATTAACACTGACTCTTTCATATGGCCCTAGGCACTTGCCCTTCCATTTTAATGCAGTGCCATACTGGGTGCGCTTAATGGCTACTAAATCATTGAGCTTAAACTTATAATATTGTTTACTATTCTTTTGGCATCGAAAGCTCTCTTATTCTCAGCTTCCGAATATTCTCTCTTGCTTATCTTTTGAAAATAACCCGCTCATCATCTAATTCCGCAATCAAACAGTTCTGAAATAATTGCTTGAGCTGCACGTCACGTACATTACGCAAATCCAAACCAATTTAAATGGCGTAAATTTGGCACTCCTCGGCTCGGTATTATTTATGATCTGCTGTACCCCACCTACATGCTTATACCAGCATCCTGGACTTTCATGACACATTTTAGATAACATTGGGACCACTATCTTATGCATGCGCTCGACTTGTCCATTTCCCCTAGGTACACCTGTTGCTATTAGCAAATGTTTAATCTTCTCTCTGTCGCAATTTTCCGTAAACAGATGCAAAGTGAAAGCGGCTCCGCGATCTGAAACGATCCTGTATGGGTTTCCAAAGCAAACAGCCTGACGCTCCAAACAACTTAAAACTTCTTCAACTCCTGTACTTCTAGTAAAGTACAACCACACGTACTTAGAAAAGCCATCTACTCGAAAATGAGATTATAACATTTTTTGGTCAACCTTCTTGCCTACCTGCCTTCGTATTGACGAGGATACACTCCACTATGGGGAATTTGACCACTTTTTGTGGCCTAAATTAATAACTTCCAAACGAAGCAATATTTTTATGTTCGGTTTTTTGATATGAGTAAATAATAGTAAGAGGAAGATATTTTGAAAAAATGGGCGTGGTAGCTCTTTTCTATACCCGCTAATCGAGAGTACCGTCTTTATGGGCACCTAGATCTCAGAGACCATAACAGCTAGATGGACCAAATTTTGTATCCAAGCTCCTGTTATATCACACTTTAACAAGTGTAGTTCAAAATTTCGCTCCGCCCTTTTCCGCCCACGCAAAGGACGAAAATCTGTGGTGTACACAATTTTGATAGTACGAGCAAAATAAAAACGCAGAATAATAGAGGATGACTATTTCTATCAGGATGTTGAATCTGGATCAGATCGGATCAATAGTATAGCCACAATGAAGAGAACCATTTTCTCTCTCACACACCACCCTGTGTGCTTTGCCTATTCGTCCAAATAAGCGCCTAGATCTCAGAGACTATAAGAGCTAGAGCAACCAAAGTTTCTATCCAAGATTCTGTGATATCACTTCAATACAAGTGTCAAAATTTTGCCACGCCCCCTTCCGCCCCCATAAAGAACGAAAATCTGTGGCATGTCCAATTTTAAGGATACGAGAAAATTAAAAACGCAGAATCATAGAAAGTCATCAGAGCTTTGAATTTGGATCAGATCTGATCATTATCATAGCCACAAAGCAAGAATCTCAGAATTTTGGACTTTTAGGTTAAGTCCTAAAATATCAAATTTCAGAGAAAGTGCAAAAAAGTGCACATTTATATTATATGCATTTGAAAGAAAATTAAATTCTCTACAATATGTATTAAATCTTAGGTGTCCACTAGGTTTCACTCTTTTTGTAGGCCTCTTTAAAGACAAATTTGTGTCACAAAATAATACCAGTCAAACTATTGAAAATTACACGAAATATAAGGAGAATTTGTACAGTCCAAAAACGAAAGAATATATTAAAAACCTTTTAGATTTGTATCCATTGTAAAAACCGCACTAAAATTGGTCAATTAATCACTTTTTTAACTTTAAACTTTGAGAAAAATTACTCTGTGCAAAAAAAAAAATGTTGCCTGACAGAAAACAGGTGATTTTGAAAGCTGTTAACTTAAGAGTGGTTCGCTCTGTTAAAATTTCGATTACGTAACATTGAAGACCAATGTTATTCCGATATATATCCGTTAAAAATTTTTAATTTTAACGACTTTTGGAAAATGGGTTTTGGCCAGAAAAAGTGGTCAAATCCCCCATAGTGCACTCCACGCAGCTATCAACAACTCGCGCTTCTTTCTCCTTGAGCTTGGGAATATAGTATGATTTCTCGATTAAGTCCTGAGTCTTTTTACAGATAGAAGTGATCTTGTTTGTGACTGATTCGAATGATCTCATTTTCCATTAGCGAAGTTACCACTAGCAACTCCTTGTATTTGCCCTTATTGGGATCCAATACATAGAAATACTCATACCCTTTGGTCTCAACAACACTTTTGACTCTGAGCGGAATATCCTTCTTCTTCATGGTCATAGTGAAAGCGTTACAGTCAGTAACTATCTTGAACTTCATTCCTAAGACATGCACCGACCACTTTACCAAAGCTCCCATAACCCCAAGCACTTCGAGCTCATACGAATAATTGGGTTTAGGACTCATGTAGAAAACGGGGTGCCACATATTATCACAGGAATCTCGCTGAAGCATAACAGCTCCGAATTCGAATTTTGAAGCATCCGTATGAATCTCTGTTTCAAGCGAATGATCATAACACTTTAGAACTCGTCCATTAATCAACGCTCCTTTCAGTTTCTCGAGTGCTGCTAAATGTTTCTCCTGAAATTCGAAATTCACCTCTTTATCCAATAAATTGAAAAATTACAGCATATCCTTCCACAAACCTACGAAAGTATGACATCAATCCAAGAAATCTTTGTATCCCCTTCTTATCGCAGGGATTCGGAAAAGCAGCGACTGCTCGAGTTTTCTCATCTCCTGGTCTGATACTATCATTTTCAAACACATACCCTACCCTACTTACTCCAA
Source organism: Drosophila algonquin (assembly GCA_035041765.1). Taxonomy (NCBI): domain Eukaryota; kingdom Metazoa; phylum Arthropoda; class Insecta; order Diptera; family Drosophilidae; genus Drosophila; species Drosophila algonquin. Next base: position 202,523 of record JAWNKY010003576.1, read on the forward strand.
TTTATACGTAAGCCATTTGTCTCTGCTACTTCTAAAACTAGTTTCAATTTTAACACTCCCTCTTTGATACTCTTACTTGCAATCATCACGTCGTCTTTAAGTTCTTTTTATTATACCCTGTACTCGAAGAGTATAGGGGTATATTAGATTTGTGGTGATAACGGATGTGTGTAACGCCCAGAATGAAGCGTTTCCGACCCCATAAAGTGTATATATTCTTGATCAGCATCAATAGCCGAGTCGATATAGCCATGTCTGTCTGTCCGTCCGTCCGTCTTTCCGTCTTCATTAGCGTCTATATCTCAGAGACTATTAAAGATAGAGCAACTC